>JALLBH010000506.1:0-18626 GCA_036940005.1 Skeletonema menzelii
TAAAGTAATGTGGGCGATTTAGCCGCACCTAAAAGTAACTTGGGTGATTTGGCCGCGTCGGCCAAATCACCCAAGTTACTTTTCAACGGAAAAAGTAAAGTGGGTACCGGAAAAACGAAACTTCCGTAAGTTACGAAAACTTCGAAGTTTCCCGCGGTCTCCAGGCAGAAAGCATACAGCTAATACCAATTCCAGTGTACGTACATTTTCCTCTCCTGGTAGGAAAGGTGATAAGTAGTAGCGGGTAGCAGTAAGTATGTACCTCTACGTACCTCGCTCTCAAGTTGACTCTCAACTCTCAAGAGAAGAGTGAGTCCATAGAGAGATTCAGATAGAGCGGCGACGTTGTTTATTGCTATTAGAAATTAGAGAATGGGGTGCTGCTGCTCCAAACGTAAATTCCAAGGGGAAGGCCACCGCCTCGGCACCGCAGACGAAGCAGCGCGAGGAGCCACCTCCTCCAAACAAACCACCGGTAGTGCTGGCGAAACTCCGCAACAATTTCAACCATATTCGGATAAACTCCTCACCGATGATGATCGTGCAAGGATACGAGAGGAGCGATTGGCCGCGGTAGAAGGACGGTTGTCGAAAGAAGCGAAGAAGGAAATGAATACGAAGAAGAAGAAGCCTAGTTCGGATGAACCGTTGAGAGGGCCGAATTCACAAAATACGTTGAGATGGACGGCTGGTTGATTGCAAAATATCAGTGTGGGGTGGTATTGCACAACGTGTATATAAGAGTTTTTGAGGTGCAACTACTCTCCTCTAGAGATTGGGGAGGTTCATGTTTAGGATCTGCGCAGCTATATCAGATTATTTTCAGGACTGACTGCTTAATAGCAGCAGAGAAGGAAGAAGTAGCAGCGGTGTTAAAGGAATGGTATCCTACACAAAATATAAGTGAATGGACGTTATGTGTTTAATCCCTGATAAACGTTCATACTTACGACGACGACGAAAAATATTAATTGGGTGACGCCTCTTTCACAGAGACATTTTTTCATCGCTTGGTCCAAACAATAAAATTGACAGCACATAACTTGATAATCTCCATTGCAAGGAGAAAGACAACAACGGCAATAACACAGTAATTCCACTTCCACGGAGCACTGAATTCAAACGTTTCAGCGTCAAATTGACTCCATCCAAAGTAGTATAGAATTGCGTCTATGGATACACAAGAGATGAAACGAGTGAGGGGGGTGAATGGAGTGCACAAAATGTGAAATGATGATGAAATTCAGTCTAAGCGACTTGTAGACAACATGATGTACTCACCACCAGGAATGTCCAATCCATTCTCAATGATATCCTGGATAAACATAACAATATCCCATAGCTCACTAAATCCATTGAGAATGCTTTTCAAACCGATAGCTGGGCCTTTGATGAGCAGCTTTCGTGTTAGACATGACGCAATTTCGCGATGTTTCTCCTCTGTGTAGGCGCCTAGTTTCAATGAGGCTGGGGCACCTATTGAGGAAGGTTCATTACGTTCAATAATATCAATAAAACATTCTCCCACTTGACGTTCACTATCTTCCAGGTTAGCAATGACTGCTTTGAACTGCTCGAAGCAGACAGGAGCCACTTGCGAGTCATTGCTAACATTGCATTCAAGGAAGTTTGTTGGAACAGGTTCAACAAGGCACTTATTGAGCACCATGCACTCAAGTAGATTCCTGAAATCATCTTCTGATTCCGCGCTGTTTTCACCTTCACCGGCGTGAAGTGCAAGACCCAACAAGGCTGCACCTTGGGCAGCTGCATTGTCACCTTCGGGAACAGTCCCAGGCATGAAAGTGATAACTTTGCCATCGCTGTCATCAAATAGATGGGCAAGGAAGCGTCCACTTCCTCCATCGGCTTTCGGGGTGTTCTCAACTGGTGGGATCAGCGCTCCGATATCAATTTTGTAGTTTTGACCCGAGAGTTCGTTTGTCACCAAACCTTGTAATATGTATCTGAACATGTTTGCTGTATTCGCCCACAGCCATCCTTGAGGCATCGCCGAAGATGTGATTAGAAATCCCATCAAACAAACAGATAAGATGACAGATAGGCCAGCCAATCCATTCGCAGTCTCTTCATTTGGCGTCACCAATGCATATAACTGACCCATTGACGTAACAGACCAATTGGCCAAGAAGAGCATGAAAATAAAGTAGCCTACAAACTCAGCACCACTCCTGAAGCCAACTAGGTAGTAAATAATGGCATACTGTGAAGGGAAAGGGTTGACTGAGCGGTCAGCTAAAATGGAAGATGCAGAAAAGTGTATTAGCTCAATTGACCACTCACCATGATGACAGTATTGAGAGCATGGAAGGGGATATCAGCAAATAATTGACCGAGTCCATATGTGAACCTTGAATAAGTACCTGATACAGCCTCGCGATATAAGACAGCTCTGTCTTGAATCAAAGGTATAACAGCACTCTGCATTGGTATCACTAATACAAATGTCATGAAAAAGATTGCAGCTATTGCAAACACAGCTCCTTGAACATCATGCTTGATATCGAAGAAGAGCAAGCCAAGAACAAATGTAGCTCCTGCAGAAACATAAAACCTGAGAAATGAATATGATGGGTTTCTCCACTGGACAAGGAATTGACGTCTGAACAGTAGCCCAAACTCGGTAAAGAAATGAAGGCTGTGCTTAGTCACAGAGCTTCGGGGCTGAGTCTCTGCTTCCTTAACATCTGCATCGATAGCTGAAAGAAGTTCCTTGCAAAGCTCCGATTCTTTGAATTTCGCCACAGCTTCGTCTGGAGAGCCTCCGTCTAGAACGCTAAGCACAAAGTCAGCAGGATTAGCAGATGCAGATGGTGATGTTCCGGAAAGAGAGGTAAAGTGGCTAATCAGAGTCTGGCTGCTCGGACCAAGCTCGCCACAATAGGCGACTCTTCCACCTTTGGCTAGCAACAGCAGATCGTCGAAGGACTCAAACATCTTCTTTGAAGGCTGATGTATAGTGACGAGTGTGATTAATTTCATCGCATCAGTCGATCTCCGAACTGCTCTCATTACCACAGCGGCGTCGTTCACTCCAAGACTGACAAATAATACACATACAGAAAAGTTAGGTGACATGTGTAAACAAGGATGAAGATATAGAGGAAGGACTTACCTTGAAGTGGGCTCATCCAAGAACAGAACTTTGGGCTGGACTACGAGCTGATTGGCAATTGTAAGGCGCTTTCGGGCGTGCTTTGGTAGTCCCTCTCCCTCTTTTTCATGTCCGACAATCATATCCACGTAAGCAGAGAGATCCATCAATTCAATTACACTGTTGATAATAGCCTTTTTATCGACATGGCTTGGAAGACGACAATCAGCGGTGAATGTAATAGTTTCCAGCACAGACATGTACGGATTGAGGATGTCTTGTTGCTCCGCATATCCATTCATGGCCTTCCACATATCATCCTCTTTTGGATAACCATCGATCATGATATCACCCGTAATCACTCCGCCTGTCTTGTATCCGGCAATCACGTCCTGTGATTTGGCCATCGAATGGTTAGAATTGTAGTACAAGCGTAACTTGTCATGTGTATGGCACGAGACGAATCAAACTTACCAACAACGTGGTCTTGCCAGCTCCACTCTGGCCCATTAAAGCTGTCATTCTTCCGCATTTGAACCTTGCTGCCACTTCATTCAGGAGTTTTAACTCCTTTACTGGCGTTTCTTCTTTCTCGGTTGCGGCTTCGGGACTCTCTAAGCTCTTGCCCGCAATCTTCGCGAGTGCTGGCCCAAGAAGTGAACCACATGTAGCGCGTCGAGGCTTGCAGCAGTTCTTTGCCTTTCCAATGTTGACAGTATAGCTGAGATTTGAGACTGCAAGAGACTGTGGCCCCATACATCCTTCTCCACTCTTCACCTGCGCTTCAGCATCATCTTCAATCAATTTATCACCACGTTTGCCTTCCTTGTCTTTAGAACGTGCCACAGTTGCCCTGCTTCTTCTAATTTTATTGAAATACCAGTCACGCGAGCTCTCTTGATAATATATTGCAATACAATCAAGGACAACTGCAAAAACAAACAGCATCAAGCAATCGAAGATTTTTATCTGTGTATTTGTTCCCCATTGAGACCGGGGGAGCGACTGGCTACTCAAGTACTTTGTACCATCGACATTGCCAACAGTCGATGTTCCATCTTTGTCAACGATGACCAGCCCAAAGAAGGAAGCACCATCGAAATTGTTGATCATCATACCTTCAAAAGCGTAACTAACGGGTGTGATCCAAGATAGCCATCGAAGTACCCAAGTAATTGTCGAGTATGCCGGCATAAAGCCCCCAACCGTCGCGAATAAGAGAATACAAAGAGATGAAGCAACGTTTGCAGACACTTGAGTTCTTGATACAGCGCAGAGGAACCGTGCAAATGCTTGCCCCACACATTCTAAACCTATGAGCGTCCCGAGGAAGAAAAGGAAATGATTTGCCCCTGGTGTCATACCGACCCACCAGTACGAGATCGAAGCAATTAGGGTGGCTTCCAAGACACTCAATGGCAAGTCCAACACAACCTGCACCACATATGCCACTGTGCCGGAATAAAATTCTGAATCGCGATGCTTAAAAAGTGTAATACGTTGTCTGAATCCATCAGGAATAGTAACCGCAGAGCTGAGCATCAGTACCAAGAAAGAGGACAGAAAAATATAACCACTCCTGCCTAATGCACCAATGGTATCCTGTTGTAACGCAGAAAAGAGACTTCCAACAATGATACCAAATACAATTGCAATAATACTGCGCGCATATGTCATGGAGTTTCTCAAAATGAGCTTTCTGCGTCGATTGGCAATGATTCGGAGCTGGTACAAACGTGACGTTGAGTGCTTCTCTGAAGGCAGGAAATCCTTCAAGACAGACTCGCGGTCTTCAAGGGAAGCTGCATTTGCCTTGATTACATCCAACTCTTTGATAAGTTGCAGATTGTTGGGTGATGATTTGAATCGAGATATTGTTGATTCCTCCATCGACGCAGTAGTCTGGCTCATTACAAGATCGGCAATTCCACCAGAATCACCTTTCTCAGCATCCACGCCTTCGTCGAGAAAGATACTTTGGAGAGTGCCACGATCGACAGGTCCAAAGTAGGTGGTTTTCCCTTCACTTGAAAGAACAAGAATTTTGTCAAACAGCTGAACAATCTCATCCGATGGTTGCAGAAGTGTAATTACGGCAGCCAAACGATATTTCTTACAAGCTACAGAAATTTGTTGTATGAGAGAGAATGAATCTGTCGAAGCTAGTCCATCTGTAATGTTATCGAGACAAAAAACTCTAGCGCTAGGGTCAATCATCATTTCCCCCACCGTGACTCTTCGTTTTTGTCCACCACTAACCCCCCTGAGGTTTTCATCACCAACAACAGTATCTTTTACATGTGATAGGCCGAGAGCATCAAGAAAGAAATCCACTGTGTCTTCAATTTCTTCCTCGGATGAATGACCATCTGACGTACACTGAGCCGCAAAGGTAAACGTCTCACCCACAGTCAATACTGGACTATGTGTGCCATCATCAGCAGAGACATAGGAGCACATGCGACGCCATGATTGGTTCGATTTGCCAATGGGAACCCCGTTTAGGCTAACATTTCCACACAGTTCATCTGTCTGGTTAAGCCTGCCACAGAGCGACCGGAGGAGGGTAGATTTGCCACTTCCGCTCTTACCAAGCACTAACAGAGTTTCTCCCGATTTTACATAGCCAGATACGCGATCAAGGGTGTAAAAGGCATCTCGATGCTCGACGCTCATGCCAAAGTATTCTTGACCATAATTGCGGAGTGGTGAATTTTTGTTGGAACCGCAGCAGTTCGATTGAGATGGCACGTGGACAGTGATGTCCTCGAATGAAAGGACGAACTCCTTATCCTTGGCGCATTCGTCAATGGCGCCTTGGGCGCCGTGGGTACTTATCCCCATGGTTTGTTGTTTGGTTATTCAATATCAATGCAGCCATAATGTTGTTTGAGAAGCGCGAAAGATGAAAGATCGACAGAGATATTGCTATTGAATTCCTACTTACGTGAAAAGTACCTCCTCTCTCCCTTCTTGTTGACATCTATCTCCAGCCCAGCAGCTGGGCTGATACTTTGATATGCACCATGGGCTGATCTCACTGAGCGTAAGTATGTACTTCCTTGCCAGATAGACAGCTACTTCGAACTTATTTGATAAGGCAGAGAATTAGGACAACATGGCTGAACAACTCTCGGCGCTACCACCGAAGAAAAAGGCAAAGATCGAAGAAGAAACATCGAATCCCAGTGAGTACGATGTTGAGGGGTACCATGACCATGATAATACCAGCCCGCCAAGGCCACCCAAAACTACTGCTCCAACATCATCCTGCTTTGAATGCAAAGGGAAAGACGGAGTCAAAAAGTGCCGAAGAGGAGATTTGTGTCGCTCGAACGACGATGGTGCTTCTAATGATGACGTGATTAAGTGGTGCACTTCCTGCGTTGCCTCTTGGAAAGGATTTATGTGTCCGGTATGCAAGAAGTATCAATGTCCCAAGTGTGAGAAGAAGAACAAGAAGTTAGATTTGCCAACAATATAGATATATCTCAAGCCGTAGATATTTTCAGAGGGCGTAGGGTTATGATCAGAGATGACAATGACGATAAATCGGACGAAAGCAGCAAATCAGACAAGAACAGCAGTGTTGCATCCAACAACTCTTGGCATCCTGAAGCTGATCTTACTCTAAGGAAGAAGAAGTGTCAACACTGCCAGAGAACAGTATGTCAATACTTCGACACGTCGTGCTACAACTCGTGTGATGAATGCGGTGAGGCATCTTGCAAGGAATGTATCAAGCAACTTGGAGAGAAATGGCTTCAATGTGAAAGCTGCTCTGAAAATTTCTACACGAACGCGAGTGCATACACTGGAGGGTTCTTCGTGTACTACTGTACAAGTTGCAAGCACAAGGGTGCAAGGTGTGAATGGGACGACTGCGAGGGACGTGGCAAGCTTGACTATTACGTAGAAGACGAAGAAGCAGATGCGTGATCAAATATATATAGTTTTGTGTTTTGTGTACTTCAACAACCAGCTTTCGAATGGAATTAGTTACAATCTGATTTTTGAACATATTACATTTTTTGTCCATATTACCATTGAGATAGATCAATATGTACACAAGACGAAATGGATGAGTGACAAAGCCGCTTTGTGGATCTCATCTTGTACCTTTGTATCTCGCTTGGACATTTACAGTAGTTATGCTTCACACGATTAACGAAGATAGCTTCTTCCGAGGAAGATGGTTGAAGCAATTAAAGTGCCACCAAAGTTGCAGTTATGCATGCCTCTAGGTACAGTATAATGACTTAGCAATATTGTTGACGTGAAGTTTCCCAACAAATAAAACAGAAAGATAAATACTTAATATGATCAACAGGAAAGTCCATATGTGAGGGTTGGTAGTAGAAAAGAAATGTTGTCCCACTTTGCAATCCGCTAATGCATGAGAATAATAATGATTCACTAACTATATAAAATGAATTGATATTGTATAGCAACACGAAGAGCAACACGACGTGCTCCGACATAGACTTTATGCATAATCTCAACTCCTTCCTTTCCTCCAAACAGACAAGAATTACATCCGAGGAGTCCCCCCAATACTCTTACGAGTCACTTTCCTAAACAAATCTTTCGGATCATCAAACTGACTAAACCCAATCATCTTGTGATCTTCATTATACTTGGTAAAAGCCTCCTTGCGCAATTTATCTGATTCTTCCATGGCAGATGAAACACTTGACAACATCCAATTGAGACGATTCATAGCCATTGTAACATCTTCCACCATTGTCGTGGCAGTGTCTTCCAATGGAGTATTGCCAACTTGTTCTTCCATAGCAGCAGAGGTGGATGGGACAACAGGATCCAACTCAATCACTTCATTGTTCGGGGCATCCATAGAATCAAGCTCCTTCTTGATTTGAATCCATGTACGTTCTTCCCTCTTCAACTTTTGAATTTCGTTATCTAATTTTGCAACCTCCGTCCACATGGCCTTGTTACGAGGATGATTTATCTTCATTTCACGCTTGGCAGATTCGTATCGCGCCTGACGTGCAAGGGCACGCTCTTTCTTACGTTGACGCCTGGCCTGTCTTTCATCAGTCTTGCGTTGTTCCACTTGTGCCAAATGACGTTCCATACGAGATTGCGCACGACATTGTTCACGTTGTCGCCATGATTCACCTGCATCCTTCATTGCCTCGCCAATGCATCGATTGACAAGTTTGCGACAAGCCTCAATCACTTCCACGACATCCTTCCCCTGATGATCCGGCATGCCATCCTTGGCATTGCGTTGTGCCTTGGCCTGCTTCTCTTTCAATGCAGAACTAGTTTCGGCATGGATGGAGGGTAGAATTACCTCATGCAATGACAACAGGTTCGTACCAGCACGAGTCAGCTGGAATTGATGAGATGGACTACCAATCGAGACAGCCTGATTGTGAGCCATGAGTAGAGCCTCTGCGCTTGGCAACGGAATGGACTCGGGAAATTCAAACTCATTCTTGTACTCTTGCTGATAATGTTTGGTATCACTACTTTTCTCAAACCGACGCAAGAGGCCCACTGCATTTTCTCTACCACTACTCTTGTTGTCCTTGATAATAGCAGCTTCTTCCTTTTCCACCTCCTCTGGCTCCATATAATTTGCAGTGGGCACACTAGCACGGAAACGCTTCACCAAACGGCGTTGACTGTTGGGTGTTGGGATGGGCGATCGAATTGTTTTTGTCGCTCCTCCATCGTCATCAGAGGACTCCGTGCTAGTTTGGGTTGAAGAAGCTCCAGTAGCAGTTGTGGTTGTAGTACTACTTGCCTTGACAACGGGTGAGAAACCAATACTCTTCCGAGTAGATGCCAAGCTTGGAATCGAGAGTGACTTACGTCCTCCACCACCATTGAGACCACCAATACTCTTAATACCAATGCTAGTCGTCTTCTTTTGAGGAGGAGAGGTCAAGTGTTGTTGTTGTTGCTGCTGCTGCACACTCACAGACGGAGAAGCCTCCTTCAATGAAAAAGTTCCATTGGGTGACTTGACCGGAGATCTCTTCCTCTGTTGTTGTTGACGATTGGGTGAAATATCCCCAAGTGGAGAACGACGAGTCGGAGAAGACGACCTCAAGGGCGACCTCCTCCTCGAAGGAGAACGGGAGCGACCACCTCCTCCACCACCACCACGTGATGATGATCTCGGTGATAAACTCCTCGAAGCCCTCCTTGACGCATCGGCAAAAGAATTATCCAAACTAGCACGAATTGGACTCCATGTATCCTTCAACATTGACACGTCCATACTTTCATCAAATCCATTGGAAGAGGAGGAGGAGGAAATGTGTGAAATGTTGAGTGGGTTGGTGGAACGTCGTCTTCCTCGACTAATGGCGGATAGGTTGCTTTCACCACGTTCACGCTGACGGCCACGAGCAGCAGTAGCTGAAGAAGACTCTGCAGCGGCAGCAGCACTACTAAACTGATGAGTGGACCTTCTACTCGAAACATTAATCAATTGTCCCATCAATGGAGTCTCCATGGATGATTTTCGACCGGTAACATTTGATTTACGTCCCGTGTTCAAATGACCAATATCTTCCATGGCCTCTTCTTCTTCATCATCATCTTCTTCTTCTTCACCGCCGCCTCCGCCAATAGTGGTCCAATTGGATAAGGAATTGCGTCCCAACATAAATCCAATGCTCTGTCGTCCCCGATTGTTCGAGTGAAAGTTATTGTTGTTGTTAGTGGGGGAAGATTCATCACTTTCAATGGACAAATCATATCCTGATTCATCGATACCTCCGTGGCTTTTATTACCGCTGCCGCTGCCATTGTTTTTGACCAATTCTTCGTAGGTTTGTCCATTATTGGTGTCGACATGACTGCTGTTGATGGAGGAGGCTCCGAGCGAGGGAATTGTTCGAGTACTCATTTTACTTTTTTTGTTTGACCGTTATTATCTTGAATCAAGAGAGGGAACTAATAGGATTGATGATTGTCTTCTTTTTAACCAAGAGTCTTATTGGTTGACGGTTCTTTTGCCGTTATTGTTGCTGGTGTAATGGCAAATGGCAACACCTCGGCGTTGGTATCAGAGATTGCTTTTTTGGAACGAGCAAAATCATCGCCGAAAAAAATTGCTCTCAAACATGGCGCGGGAGAACAGGGGAAACCCGTGTTTTGGCGCGATCGGTGATCTGTTTTGAGTTCGCTCTTTGCTCTCGACAACACAATTTTTTATCACCTACACAAAACACCTACACCATGTTCGAAGCACGCCTCACCCAAGGAAAAGTATTCAAGCAACTAATCGAGGCCCTCAAAGACCTCGTCCAAGAAGCCAACATCGACTGTTCCGACGATGAAATCTCCATCCAAGCAATGGACAACTCCCACGTCTCCCTAGTCGCCGTGTCATTGCGCTCGGGCGGATTCGACCACTTTCGATGCGATCGTCCCATTAGTTTGGGGTTCAATGCGGCCAATATGGGCAAGATTTTGAAGTGTGCGGGGAATGATGATATTATTACGCTCAAGGCGGAGGATGAGGGGGATGCGCTGACGATGATGTTTGAGAGTCCGAATGGGGATCGCATTGCTGACTTTGGTGAGTTTCTGTAGATGACATGTACATATGTTGTGTTTATGTTTGTTGTGTCATTGGGCAGTGCAAGAGAGCGTGTATATATGTTGAATATTATATGAACGCTCTGTCATGGCGGTAGTGTCATGGTGGTATACAAAAGAAATTAACTGCAACAAGGCGCCATTGGTACATCAGAGACCACCGGGTGTCATTGGCAGACATGTTTCATGTCATGTGATATTTATCGGTACACCATGACAACTACAGGGCTAATAGGGTAACACTTGCTGATCTCTAGTCCATTGATTCACGCTTTGGCCGCGCATCGATGTGCAGCAAGGGAAGGCTGCTTCTGTGGCTCTTCAAATACATGACATGTACATTTCATTATGGCATGTGAAGCAATTTTGGCGTCTGTTTACCTTCAGCTCTCCACTGCTGTCCTGCCTTTCATGCAAAGACGATCAGAGGTTGAAGCAGTACTAGAATATTGCCGTGTTAAAGGAGGAGCAGAGATGATATGAATGCAGCTGCCAATTGACATGTGCCATCACACAACAAAATATTCACCATGTCAATATTCGCTTTTCTCACCATCAACTCTTCAACTCTCTCTCTTTCTTTTATCCAATTACGAAAAAACGCCAACAACAAACAACAGAACTTAAACTCATGGACATAGACAGTGAACAACTTGGAATCCCCGAAACCGACTACAAATGCACCATCCAAATGCCCTCGGGCGAATTCCAACGCATCATCCGTGACATGCAAGTTCTCGGTGACACAGCCACCATCTCCTGCACAAAGGAAGGTGTCCGATTCTCCGTGTCAGGAGATCTTGGTACAGGAAATGTCCTCGTTCGTCAAAACAGTGCCCATGAGAAGGAGGAGGAACGTGTGTTGATTGAAATGGAAGAACCTGTGGAATTGACCTTTGCGTTGAGGTACCTCAACTTCTTTACCAAGGCTACTAGTTTGGGAGGGACAGTGATTTTGTCAATGAGTCCTGAAGTGCCTGTAGTGGTGGAGTATCCTATTGGGGAGACTGGATACATCAAGTATTATTTGGCACCTAAGATTGATGAGGATGAAGATTAAATGATTGAGTTGGGGGAGACACTGAGAGAGTGATGAGAGAATAAAGAAAATATTATATGTTGGAATGATTGAGAGGGAGTTACTTGTGTTTGGGATAATGATGGTGGTGTGATTTGTACGCAGTCATCACCCAGTATTCTCTTCCTTAGTCTAAATTTCATATTTAGCTTTTAATGACTGTTAAATTATTGACCGCATCTGCATTGGTCTTTGATATTTATTCTTGCTTGGACACTCGTAGCTCGTAGCTTATTGTTACAGCCAATTCACAAATAGTAATCCCGATGTGCTGCCGATCACGGACAGCCTAATAATTGTTCTAGATAGCTCGGATAGCTTCCATTTTTTTACACAAGAGACAACAATATTAACACACCTATCGAACATCTCACCCAGACAATATCGACGACAATACAATCATCCAAAAGAATGAAATACAAGCCACAAATGATACCCTAAAGTGCTCTGGTACAATGCTGAACGTAATACACTGAACTGGTACAAAGATCATCCAATTTTTGAACACCAAGCCCTTGTTCACAACATCGTCTACGTAGTTCGCCAACGATTGGACGAAGGTATTGCCAATCAAGAAACCTTTGATCACATATGCTGTGGGTATGGTGATACAAGGACTGATAAAACCCATGTCAACCGCAACTTTACGAGCCACAGTTTTCATATCCGTCCCACTCCCAAACAAAGGAAGCACGTGATTGTAGACGAATTCAAGCACCATCCCTTGGTAGAACCCCCCATATAAGATAAAGATGAGACTTCGACTCCAATCAACATTGAATTTATGATTTCCTTCCATCTCGGATGATAGTTCTCCACCCCTTGTTGCCCTCTTTATCATCGTATGAAATGGATTATCTTCCAGTTGTTGCATTCGTCGTTCCTCCTCCTCAAGGTGTTCTCTTTTCGATGCTAGGAACTGAGCGATCATGTCGGCAGAACATCCCTTGATAGAACATGTTAGAAAGGCACCCTTGAAAGGATTCTCTTTGTAAAAGGTGTTGATTGTGGATCCGATGTTCGATGGGAAGAATGTACGCGCTTGGCATGAGGGTACTTTTGAAGAAAAGATTGTGAGGATAGCAGCGGTTACTGCAACTTTCCATCCTACCATATTGAAGAGTCTTTTGGAGAGCTTTAGAGCAAGAGCAGCGTGTCTGGAGATGATGATAGATATGGTACGCGATAGCGTCGCATTATGTTGTTTCAGAAGCAGAGGAGATACTTTGAATCTACTTAGAGAGTTGAGCTGTGGGAGCTGGGCTTCTGTCGTAGAAGATGATGTCACCAAGAAGAAATTTTGGCGGAGGTCGAGACTTTTCTCACAGCTGTGACAGCCGCGACCAGGTACAAACCTACCGATTTACAGGGCTGATCCACAAAATCTTTGATGTGATCGATCTGATTTGCCCACGCCACCGCCGCCCTCAAGCATTCCCAGGATTGAATACCAGCTCCTCATAAATAATAATCTCTGCAGATTGCAATAACCATGTGTCAAAACGTCAAACCACCCGTACCATCCTCCACCGAGAAGAGTTCTCGTGGCAGGAGCAACAAGGTCGCGAACAACCCATCATCTAAGTCCAAGACAAAGACCGGTCTCGGCGACGGTAAGGTCCGCAAGGGCCATTCCCTCCATGGATCCAAGCAAAGTGAAGAAAAGTCTCGTGCTCGATCCAGATCTCGTGTTCGCAAGGAAAAGGTCCACTATGACACTCCCTTTGATGAGAAGGGTCGATGTCATTACCACAAGAATGTTCAGTTGGCTTCCAAGAAGATCAGTGGAGGATGGAAGGTGCTGCATTCCATGTGCCCGAAGTGTATGGAAGATGCAGATGACGACAAGTCTCACAAGTCGAGTAGATCTCACAAGTCTTCATCGTCAGCAGATCAGCAGGAGAAGTTGATGCAAGAGGCAAAAGGTAAGCAGCAGGAGAAGCCCAAGCAGGAGAAGCCCAAGCAGGAGAAGCCCAAACGCGAGGCAGATGGTCAATTTGACAAGAATGGGTGCTGTGTTCTCCATTCACACGTTCAAGTTGCCAAGAAGAAGGTGTTAGGTGGATGGAAGGTTATCCGTACATGCCCCGCATGCGAGGGAAAGGAGGTCGGACTTGATGATGATGACTTTAGTGTCTGCTCTGGTAGATCTGCCAAATCAACCTCGAGCCGTTCTCGCAAGTCATCTAGCAAGGGCAAACGAGGTGAAGCTGTGAAATCTGGCAAGTACGGTGCGCTGCCATTCGATGGAGAGGGATATTGCTGCCAGCATCCATCAGTGAGGATTGCCAAGAAGAAGGCAATGGGCGGCTGGAAGATAATTCACGATGTCTGCCCTGACTGTGCCACGGACAAGGCTGCCAAGCCTGGCTCTCGTCGTTCCCGATCAAAGTCTCGATCTCGATCCAAATCTCAAGATCGTCGACATGAAGGTGAAGATGATAACGCTTCCGTTGCATCCTACAAGTCTGGCAAGTCTGGCACCAGTCGATCCTCTTCTCAGAAACGTCGCACTCGTGTGAAAAATCTGAAGACCGAAGATGAATCTGAAAAGCCTGGACGGTATTCGGGATATGTGGACAAGGACTACCGTCCCAATGGTCAGGGCACAATGAAGTATGAAGATGGTACGGAATGGGAAGGAGTATGGTGCGAGGGAAATCGGGTCAATGGGAAGTTGAAGAAAGCATCAAAGTCTGCCAAGTCAAAGTTTTGAGCAACCCAGCCGGGGCTGTAATGAAGTAATTAATACGAAAGAGGTGATTGGGAAAGAGGGGACAAACACAAAGCAGAGAAACGCTTGTGATCTATAAAATTTTGAGGTGAGATTGGGGTTGAAAGAATGAAAAATCAGGGCACTAATTTGCATTTAGGTATAGTTCAAAAATATGTAAAGATTGGTTAATGTTATGATAGATCCAAGCTGCAACGTCCTTAACTTGTTGGCTTTCACTGCCGTCAGGCAGATGCAGAACATAACAGGCGAGCAGTTGGAAAAGAGAGAAGAGAGAAGACCCACTCTCTCAACTCACAATCAAGCGGCACGTTGGCACTTGGCACGTTGCCTGAGACTTATGCCCATCTACGTTCCTCACTATTTGCAGTACCAACAAAAACAACCATGGTATACGGCGTCATACGCAACGTCCAAGCAGCCTTGAAATATAGGGGAGGATGGAAGGGTCTACTCGAGCACATGTATACGGTGAGTTACTTTAATTTTGGCATGTAGAAAAATAATGTTGATGTAATGTGGGCTATACACAACCACTTCACGCGATGTCGATAAATTTTATATTGATGTCATGGACATATTATTCATTTGTATCAATACTCTCACCGCGTACTAACCAATATATACTATCATTTCTTCACCAAAAAGAACGGAGACTACCCCTTCAAATTCGGCACCTACATGGGAGCAGACGCCGCCGGAAACCGCTACTACGAAAACCGCGTCGACTACCCCTTCGGCCAACACCGCTGGGTTGAACCAGGCGACATACACAACTTCGACTCGGCGTCCATCCCCCCCGAATGGCATGGGTGGATGACTTCTATGAATGATGCTCCGCCGTCGGGGGAGGAGGCGTATATTGAAGAGAGGAAGAAGAATATTATACCATTGTGTCGGAGTGATGCCAATATTGATCATAATGTTGGACATCAGGAGAAGATTTTCAATTTCCATCATTTGCACAATTTGTCAACTGTGCGTTCGAGGGGGTGGAATATTGGTAACCCCGTTGTGGGATTGCCACCTGGTGCCAAGGATTCGTACTATACTCAGCCTGGTAGTCCGTATAATGATGCCTCGATCCGCCCAAGAGTGAATATTGGTGATTTGGGTGGGGGGAGAGTTTATAAGAGTCAGAAGTGGGCGGATCGATTGAGAACTGCAGAGGAGAAGGCTGCTTTGGAGAAGGCGAAGGAGGCTACGGCGCAGAAGGCTATTGAGAGTGAGAAGGCGTTTGCGGCGAGGAGGAAGATTGCTATGGCCCAGAGGGGTGCGGGTACTGTTGCTGGTGCATGAGGAGAGTGCGTTTTCGCCATTCAGGACTATGTTTAATGAGTGAAGGGGTTTAAGAAGCAGAGGGGACAATTCTTTGGGAGGAAGATGAATTGGGGGGGGAGGTGATGTACAACAGGGGGATCTCGATGTGAACTAATACTTAGTTAATATCGACCGATAGAGTGCTGCATCATGTTGTGCTCTATGACATAGAATAAAGTTGTAACTATTAAGAAGTATGAAGATTATTCAAAGAAAAAGAATAGTAGTGTGAAGAATAAATGTTAAAGACAGCACGCTTTCAATTACAAAAACCGCTTTAATTTAGATAAATGAAACCCAACTGGAGGAACAAAACGTCAATTCACTATTTAGTTGTCCGAGATGGTATATTCAGGAGGGCTCTCCCAGGTAGGGTAATTGGTAGGCTTGAGGTTGATGTCCGATGGTCTAGACTTCTTGGGACGGTTGTGAGCAGCCTTCTTGGCTGCCTTGTTGTTGGCATGCTTGGCATCAAGGGAGATGCTGTTTTTGTTGTTGGAAAAAAAATGAGAGGTGAAGGAGCAGAAAGGGATGAAACAGGTAAGTATAAGTGGTTGCATAGGAAAAGATGTATTTGCAGTTCAGGTGTGCTTCTTTGTCTGGGCATCTTGTTTCTATTGAAAAGCAACCTATCAGTTGGTTGGCTACTTTTCTCAAGCTCTCATCTCAAGTCCAGTTATCTCGCAGTATTACTTTGTTCATTCTAATAAAACCATATTCAATCTTCTTTCTTGAGTTTGCTCTACACCATACGTTGCTCTGAAAAGAGGGTCCATCAACCCCTTCTACTGGTGATGGAGTTCGGAACACTCATGTATTTCTAGACGACTATATACTGAGTTGTGATCCTCCAATTTCAAGAGATGACACCGATACCATCAGATCGCCCATCACGCCTCATGCCATGTTAGAGGCATACCTCATGTCCTCGACATTGAAATTGTTGCATGATGAACATCACTTCAACGCCATCGCTATCAATACACACGTTTCTTCTTCTTCTCTGCCACCAACAAGCACCCGTTAACCCATCACACACAGAAAAAAGCACGCTGCAATTCGAAATAAAACTCACCTTGTTCGCAAAGGAGCAACCGATGGAACAAAGGCCGATGAAGAGGCGAAGACGGTAGCGAGGAGGATGGCTTGGAACTTCATGGTTGTTATCTGTGTAGTAGTGTTCCGATGATGATGGTGAATAGAAAGCAAGTTGACTTGGTGAAAAAAGGCAATAGTGACGCACAAACGGGTGAAGGACAGAATATAGTGTTTAGCAGTCAATTAGGTGATATAAGATGATTGGCACTAGTATTTTGCATACTGCACATTCCACCTGTTCGCCCCCTCTTTTTTGCTCACCCTCTCTCTCTCTGAATTTCCATGTCGAAGTCATTTTTATCTCTTGCTTGCCCTAAAACGCTCCCTCTACAATAGCGTCTCGCACTCTCTCTGAACTAAACCACTCAACCACAATAACAATATGAAGTCTGTATCCATCATAGCAGCGGCAGCAGTCATGCTTGCCTCTTCTGTCAATGCTGCCTCCAATGATCCTCGTGAATGCGAAGGTGAGTTCAAATTTTTTGAAACGAAAATTGGCTTTCTATATTATTGCAATAATATTTGGGCTGTTCTGGTAAAAAAATGTGCCGATTGACCACTTTTACTTCTGTTCCAACGTTTTGACTCGTATTGACCAACAATACACCAACAAACTACTATATTGATAACAAACAACAACAACAATAACAATTCAGTATGCATGAAAGTAATGCAAGACGTCCGCGACTCCCTCCCCAAAGCCGACCAAAAAGACAAACCCAAAATCGAAGCCGCCCTCGCCGCCCAATGTGCCAAAGACACCCTCTCGGCACGTGAACGCAAAATCTGCTATTACATCGAACCCATCAAACGTGACGTTGCCCACCCTTTCTCTTTGGGTATGCCCGTCGATCGATTGTGCAAACGTATTAACAAATCCAATTCGGAAATTTGTGGTGTGAAATTCCCCGTCAAGACGGAGAATTTGGAGAAGAAGGATTTGACCAAGTTGAGGGTGAAGCAGCTTAAGAGTATTTTGTTGGATAGGGGGGTGGAGTGTAAGGGGTGTGTGGAGAAGGAGGAGTTTATTGCTATGGTTCAGAATACAGAACATTTGGCTGGGAGTGATGAGTTCTAAGATTTTTAGAAAGAAACGTCAATGTAGATTGATGATGATGGTATTGTACTGTGATGATCATATTGGTGGTCACAGGTGATGCTAATTTCAAGAATGAGGGGCAGGCATGTTTACGGAACAGAGCATCATGACTTTCCTTTCATCTCTCATCTGATGACAACTCTAAAATGAGTGATCAACAAACACACATCTAAAAGTTTAGGACAGAAAATTTTCACATGTACACTGCTTCCTTCTTATTCATGATGCTAAAGCACTGGCAATTGCAACCACTGATGCGTACGATTTGTAACATGAGATTCGCTCCTTGAGGCAAGCCCAAAATGAAGAGCATGGGTAGCCTACAAGGCTATAGCGTAGCTGATGCATTCGCAACTTGCTTAAAGAAACGTGATGAACTAGTCAACAACCATATTGCCTCCACATACAGTGGGCCTATGAAAGAATCTAAGTGCTTTATTCATTGAGTCACTACAATGAGCAAATCGAAGATTGTTCTGGTCACCATTCCAAATCAAACCTCATCACGTCAGCTATGCAGATGTAGGGCAGCGAATACGGTTGCAGTTCGTTTGAGCCGAAGATATTTCCTTCCCTACTATCGGGGCCAAGTGTA
>JALLBH010000507.1:0-18622 GCA_036940005.1 Skeletonema menzelii
ACGGCAATCGGGCGGGTTGTCGGGTCGGGCACAACTTTTTCAATAGGAGGGCCCTAAGTACCTGCGGCGCGCCAGGCGCCAGTGCAGCTGTTCGTTTGGCATGCAAATCAGCCTCCAGACTCCAGACGCCAGACGCCACCGACTAGGAGATTTTTTGAAGAACCTTTTTTCTTCTTCCGTTCCACTTCCACTCATCCATTAGCAACCACTATCCGTTCTTCGTTCACCTTCCAGTTGCAGTAGGCAGTAGATATTAGGCTCTTCAGTGCATCTCTTAACATTACTGTACAGAACATTCAGCAACTCTTTATTATGAAGCTCTATGCATTAGCCGCAGCCCTGACTACAGCGGAGGCCTTCACTTCCACATATCCCAACCGCGCTGCTTGCTCAATAAACTCACGATGCACCACAAAGCTCGGCATGACAGATGAGATCATCTCCCCATTTGACAACAACGCTGCTGATGATGGCGTTGACGGAGGCGTGTCCACCGCCACCTTCACGCCACTCCCCTCCAGCGACGAACCGTTAGATCTCACTTGGGAAAATGTCGACTTGGTTCTGGAAGAGATGCGTCCCTACTTAATTCAAGACGGAGGAAACGTTGCCATTAGCGAAATTGATGGTCCAATCGTACGATTGGAATTGCAGGGTGCCTGTGGTACATGCCCCAGTTCGACACAAACAATGAAGATGGGGCTGGAGCGGAAATTGCTGGAGCGAATTCCGGAAATTCAACAAGTTATTCAGGCCATGCCCGAGAGTCCCGACCTCAACAATGAGCAAATCAATATTGTGCTTGACTCGGTTCGACCATTCTTGCAGGTGGCTGGGGGAACTATTGATGTGGATAGTATTACTGGAGAGGGGGGCATTCAACCGACTATTACTTTGAAGATGGAGGGTAGTGCGGCGTCGTTGAACAGTGTCAAGCTTGAGATTGCTCAGAGGCTTCAACGGCACTTTATGATCTCTGGATTGAGGGTTGAGTGGGCATAAACAAACCATGTTAGAATAGAAAAGGATGATAGGATCAGGAGTGTCCAGATGAGTAGGTTGACATTTTCTTGGTAACATTTGAACAGTGAACAATTTTCATTCGAAATAAATTTGTTATGATAAATATGATTAGAAATGCTCAAATGCCTTAACAAGGTTGGCAAACTTTTGTGTAAGCTTCTTGTTGCTTTTTACTCGAAGAGTTGGTTCACTCTTTTTCTTCTGTTTCGTAGGCGTCGGGTCGTCGATGTCCCAATCGAAAGCAGAAGAAGTATTCTGATTCATGTTACCAGCATCATCATCTGACACCCCAGTCATAGACTTTGACAAAAGCTCCAACTCTTTCCTACGCTGTCTCACAGTCTTTTTCTCCATGCTAATATCAACGTCAGAAAACGCATTGGTCACGGCATTCTGCTTCTGCGCTTTGCCTTTTCCATCAAGGTCAGAGAATGCCTTCGCTAACAAGTCATTTGTGGCGCCTGCGTCACCAAAACTGATGTTGACATTTGAGAAAGCACTAGAAACTGCATTCATTATATCAGGAGTGGCGGGGCGTTTAGGTTCCTTCTCTTCGTGATCAGGGGTGCTGCTCTCATTCCAGGTGCTATTCTTCTTGATTTGCATCGTTTTTGAAGACGCAACGGCTTGAGTTGATGCGTTTCGGAAGCCACCAAAGTCAGTGAAGAAGTCACTTTGCGGGGCGGATGCTGTCCAATCATTATTCTTGTCAAAGGACTTGAGTTTGGCTTTCGTTAAATGGTCGCCATCTTGATCGACACGATTAGACCTGGGTTCTCGGTTGTCTGCGAACGTTTGCTTCTCTGCCCCTTTGGTCCTCGTTGTAACGACTTGAGGCGATGAAGGCTGTCCCTCCAAATCCGAATGCTTGTTTGATGACTTCCTTCGTCTTGATTCGTGAACAGATTGATAGGTTGGATTGGTCATCGATGACACAGTCGATTCACTTGATGATACGCTTTCATCAACCGACGGGTCGTCATGTGCGTCGTCATCATGATCATCGCCTTCGAAAGCAAATCTCTTGTCGACGTGTGGGGCAGCTGCAGGGTTGTTCGTAACATTGCCTTTGCCTGGCCTCTTACTTGCAACTGCTTGCTTCTTAGCAGCATCAAAGTTAAAAAGGGAAGAAACACCTGAATTATGTTGCCGAGGTTTAACACCGCCGGCACTCTCACCCTTGATAATTGAATCAATTCTGGCAAGCGCTTCTGCTGGGTTGTCACGACTTACTGCGTTAATCCGGGCAATTAAGTCTGCCACAGACGCTTGAGGTGTCGTTTCCGCAACAGGCCTTGCTTCCGAAATCGAAGGCATCGTAGCAGTAGTTTGAGCCGGCTGTTTTCGTGCGTTTTCTCCATGAGAAGTGTGATTGGATGATGGGGCTGTGGTGTCAGCAGTTGAATCCGTGATCTGAGAGCTCCCTTTGGGGGATTCATCTTCTCTTTTGTTTGGGTAGTGAAAGTTCTGACGCCCCCCATCTACAGGGAGATCACGCTTTTGTGTCGCCAACGCTGCAGCATGCACAAATTTGGACTTGAATAGAGCACTCCCCGTTGATAGGGTCGACACATTTCCGGGGGAAGCCAAACCAACGGAAGGAAAGGGCCTACGGTGTCTAACATCGCCATAACTGTCAAAACTATCTGCTTGGGGAAGAACAGCTCGCAAACGCTCTTCTTGGTCCCACAGACGTCGCCTTGCATCATGAATAGAGACGTGGGCGGCATCTACTTCTATCCTTTCGGGTTGACTGCGGTAACCGCCATCAGATTGGTACCCATCAATATCAGAATATTCTTCATGTCGTAGTCCCCCCCCTCTTCGTCGTTCCGGTGGAGGTAGACTTGAATTTCGTTTCCACTTACTGTCGATATTTCTGTTTTGCTCCCGTCTTACTTCTCCTTGACGCAATTGTGAGGCTCGATGAGTATCTCTTCCTTCCCACATACCAAACTGGTTTTCACCTGTGTCGCGTCTTCTATGATATGAAGTGTCTTGTGTACGGCCACGTTGCTGTTCGACTCTTCCTTCCCATGACTTTCTGATTGATGCTACACTGACTGATTCTTGGTCTCTGTCGGAGAAATGTGAATTTTCCGACCTGGCAGGTGAAACCACATTCTGGTGCGTTTGGTGGGATTGCCTATCGTCCTGAGCCCCCCAACTATACCCACTTGACGGTGGCTGATGTTGGTTTTGGATTTGCTGAGCATTCTGCTCCCTCCACCCATGCCGACCATTTTGAGAAGATGTCATGGATGTGTTTACTTCCGCTTGCCCCAACGACTCCGTTACAGCTAATCTCGATCGGGGAGTGTATTGAAATTGAGGGGAGCCTTCCGCCGATAAAGGAGTATTTTCAGATGTCTGACTCATACCTCCCCTCCCTACTGACGCAGCGGCACGGTTGTGCCTCCATCGTCTTGGCAATTGTCTTTCCTTACTAAGAGAACGGGAACGGTTTTGAGTCTTCACGGTGTTGGCATGGGAATTGAAACTAGTATTGACGCGTCCATTGTTATAGGTATCCTCATCGTCGCTGACGTAGCTCACATTTTGCTGCTGCCCCGTGTGCCCCCCATGACGTGCGGCTTCTTGCCTCTGATACATTAACCGTTGTTGATCAACTTGTTGCCAATTCGGCTGACGAATATTTCCACGCATTTGTGCCTGTGCATCGTACGATCCTGAATTCTGCGATGGAGTATCGGGGACGTATAATTGCGGATGCTGCTGAAATTGTTGCGGTTGTAGGTATTGTCCCCGTCGATTTCTACTTTGATGAACGGGGCTTCCATTTCGAGACCACTCATCAGAAGGAGACTCGTGAGGTAACCTCAGCCTATTTATAGTCGGTCTGAATGCTGTACGATCAATAACAACGCCATTCTGAGTGAAAACGTTGTGACTATCCGAATTAGAATAACTGGATCCATCTGGAAAGGGTTGTTTTCGGTTCAGTATTGGTGGGGAAATATAATTGCCAGAGGAATCTGAAGAATAATTGGAAGACGTATTGTGTGGATGTTGAGGCTGCCGCTGGTGGTTATGAAAATATTGTTGTTGATCCGACATTGTCTGATATGAGCTACTCTTTTTCATTATAGAACGAGGGCTCTTCTCTAACGGAGGTGGCGGTGGCGGCTGGTTTATCGGCTGTGACGGTGTCGTTTGACTTTGCAAATCGGTCGTTCTAAGTCGCCTCTCTTGCCGCCGCCGCTCCAACCGCCGTTGCACTAATTGCTGCCTGCTCAACCGAGACGAAGACGACTCTCCCGGGCTGGCAATACGACGGCTGTAATCCTCCTCATGCAGCTGTCGTTGGTACATCAATCTTTGTTGTTCTTCATCATCCTGCTGTTGCAGGATTTGATGTGCCGTCATTCTTGCATCCACTTCATTCTGTCGCCTCCGCCTCTGATAATTCCGTATCGCTGCTGCACCTTGCTGCTGCGTAAAGCTAGCGCTACCAGATGATATGGACGCCATTGTCTCTACTTATGTGGACAAACCGTGAGTTGTTAAGGAACACTTGCCCTACCTAGAGTACTCCTACATAGTATTGGATTGTTGTCGTCATGGCGCACCTTCTGAAAGTTCATCAACGTGCAACGTCGAGAACTTTGAGCGTACAAGAGAAAGAGGGAAAATAGAGAAGGACGTCACATTTCTCCATGTGAAGGCAATAGAGTAGGTAGCTATCTCGACAGATGTATTGTGTGTCGCAATTATTGTCTATGTTAATCGTTTTATTACTTCCTTTTTCTGCGTTGGCAAACGCACATTCACATGATGTTGTGTTGTTTATTTTTGTATCGTTTCCCCCCACGACAAAGTCCCGAGTATGTAACTTCTTCGCCATTTCGAATACTTCAGCACGATCTACTTGATCAATAATGATTTCCACCACCACTCATACCTTTGGACATAGCAGCAGCAGATGCAATATCCATTGTTGTATTCCAGCCCAAAATGTATGGAATCGATGTTTGAAAGATTGACTTGATCACTTCGAATTCACCAGCTTGCAGTGTTACCTCAAGAGGAGTTGTCTGCATTTGGATTGGAAAAAAGTACATCAGAAATTTTCAAGAGAAATATAAAGGCAGGCATTTTGTATCGAAACGATGTATTTCACGATAAACATCAACTCTAAAACAATGCACATCTCATGGATATTATCAACTCACTGGAATTGCATGATCGAACTGAGGAGGACTCTGACCACCAACACCATTTTTCATGTAATCAATCTTAAAATTCAACGTAGCTCCGTCCCCAGGCTCAATCGTCAATACCTTCTCCACTAAATCTCCCGATTGTTGCATGACACCATCACTACTTTCATCATCACTCCCCACACCATAATTCATAGAATGTGATAACTCCACCCCATTGCCTGGAAGCTGTGACAGCAAAAGCCCAACCTCTTCCACTGATAATGAAAAGAGTGTCTTTTCCGTCCAAGCAAATCCAGCCCCGGAGGCATTTCGGGGGACAAATTCAAATACTAATTTGCCTCTTCTTTCGACACTTACGCCGTCAGTTCCTGCGCGTCTAAATTGTGGTAGTACCGCTCGTATGGATAGAGCGGAGTCTGGTCCGAAGACTGTGTATTGGGGAAAGCCGCGGCGGGGCATCATGCCCATTGAGGAGAAGGATCGGGAGTGAATTTTAGTGTTGTTACAGATGGTGGTGTTGCTGGATGATGGCCAAGACACATCTTGTGTAGGCCGACGAGAGCCAGCCAATGGAAGCGCACCATCTGACGACGTCGAGGGAGAAAGAGCGGATGACACAGCAGACAGCCCACGGGATGCCGATGGGCAGCGTGGTGTTGCACGAGAGGATAGGTGGGCGAGATGTTTGAACATGGTGAAAATCTTGATTGTGTGTGTGTTTTTTTTATGGCCAATGAAAAAGGGTGCCGCCAAAATCTTGACACCTTTTCTTGAGGTGGAAGCTTCAAGCAAAGCAGCGCAATGTAACCTGACGCCCACACTTTGGGAGAAGGATAGGTCGTACCAGAGCTATTCCTCTTCCTCCATGAACAACGGACACTAGAGGCAGCATCTGTACAGAGAGAGCACGATGGAGGATAATTCAACAAATAATAGCACTGCCGGTCGCGTAGTTCGCGTTCACTTGGCATGCCGCGCCTACCTCCCCATCGGCAGCTCACTGCGAGTTACCGGCTCACACCTTTGGGATCCATCCGAGTCCGGCTCTGCAGCTGACATGTCCGGTGCTCGACGTGTCGTGGCCATTACAGGCCAGGATGCCTACACTGCCGGTGGGAGTGGCTTTGCCGGCGGAAGTCTGGGTATCGGTGCACCAAATGTGGTGAACGAAGTTGAAGCCGCTGCCAGTGGCGAGGGGACGATGACACCGCTGGGCAAGGATATGGCTTCTCCAGAAAACGTCTTGGTTGGAGTGCATGATTCGCATGCCCCATACTATGTATCCTCTGTGGAGATGGTCACAAGCCCCGAGACATATCCTATCTGGAGGACTAGGAGACCTGTTGTGTTGGTTTTGACGGATAAGAAGAGCAAACGCGAAAGTGCTGATGACATGGATGACGAAGACGACGATGATAACGACTCGACAGTTTTGCACCATCACTATCGCTATCTTGTCGTGACACCAGGGGCTGAAACCGACAGCGCGCATGGCCTTGGAAGATTTGACTCGGATAGTGAAATGGAGGATATCAATAATTTGCTCAACAAGACGAAAATATCATCTGGATCATTATCTGCCTTGAACAATTTTACTTTGACTTCAAACGAGAATGGAGGATCTGAATTCCCAGTTGCTTTATGGGAGAATCCATTTCTTTCAGAACAAACTTCTGATAATGTGATGGGGGATTCTGAGCCCGCGATGTCAACCTATTCGGCGTCGGGGTCCTCATTTGGTGCGATGACATCTTCTGTCATGGGTAATAGTCACGTAGGAGGTAAAAGACTCGAATTGGAAGATTTGCCTTATCGCACATTAAAAATCGACGTCAACACCGCTTCTTTCATTAGGAATGCAAATATGGATGAAGAAACGCTTGAATTCACGGAGGATGGCGTCATCATTGATAACTGGAATGGACACAACGATGCAACTTTTGATGCGTATCGCCTTCGCGAAGGACTCCGAAAGGCATATCAGGAGAGAGATGCAGACATGGCAGCAGATGGTGACTCTGGCATGCTTATTGACACTCAAAAGGCAAGGAAACGTATATTCATCGTTTGCTACCACTTACCTGTCATTGTATCTAAGGACCCAGAAACAGGGGAATGGATGGCCTGTTGGGCAGAGTCGATTTTAGCTAAAACTGCGAATAGTGCGTTTGTGTCGTCTTTTGACCCACACTGGGTAGGAACTTGCACCACCAGCTCGCCCATTGAAAATGAGGCAGACAGGCAAGCATTGCGAACACTTCTGGCAGGTATGGATTGCACAGTGTTGTTCTTTGACGAAAAGGTTCGTGACGCCCACTATAAAGGTTTCTGCAAGCAAGTTTTGTGGATGGCCTTTCATCACGTGGACCTTCTCGATTCGCGTGATCCCGCTTTTGGTATGGATTTCAATGCCACGTCAACAGAGAAGTACACCGATGGAACACTTCTTGACTTGGAGAGCCATTGGGATCAGCGTCAGATTATTAAATGGTGGGAGGCTTTTAGTCTTGTCAACCGCACATTTGCTGCTGAGGTGACAAAGATGGTTCAGCCCGATGACGTTGTATGGGTACATGATTATCACCTCTCATTGTTGCCTAGAATGATGAGTGAAGAAGAGGCTAAGATCGGAAGCCGCCTAACGAAGAAGATATTTTACCTCCACATACCGTTCCCAGTGAGTATGATATTCAAAGAAATTGAGTTTGGAGCCACTGTTTTGGAAGGTATACTGCATGCAGATGTTGTCGGCTTTCACGGTTTCACTGATGCGCGTCATTTCCTAAGTAGCGCAAAACGTATTCTTGGACTGTCTCATGACAGTCTCGAGGGTGGATTGCTTGGTGTGAAGTATAAGGGAAGGACTGTGGTCGTGACAATGAGTAGCGTCTCCATTGAATCAGAAGTTGTGGATGCCGTAATGAGTTTTCCTACAACAATAAGTGGAGCAGCTGAATTGAAATCAAAACACAGCGGACGAGCCATTATTGCCGGTGTTGATGTTGCACAGTATCTTTCAGGAGTTAGTCTGAAGTTGGCAACATACGAGCGACTGCTCCAAGACTCTCCCTCGTGGCGAGGTAAGGTTGTCCTTGTCCAGCGCTGTTTAATTTCTGGTGCCCGTCGTCTTGATGAAGCTAGGACCATAAGAGAAATCCGAGGTATCGTGAATCAGATTAGATCGAAGTTTGGTGATGCAGTGATAGATTACGAAGAAATATATGGTTCTACAATGCCAATAGATCAGCGTGTGGCACTTTGGAAAGCCGCAGATTGTTTATTCTCCGCTGATGTTCGAGGAGGATTGGCTATGATGCCTCTTGAGTTTGTATTTGCTCAGAAAGGAAAAGACAGCCCTGGAATTGTAATTGCATCAGAGTTTTCGGGGACTTTTGCCATTCTTAACGGAGCACTTCGAATTAGTCCTTTTGATATGAAAAACACTCTCGCCACCGTCGACAGAGCCTTGACAATGAGCAAGCCAGAACGCGAAGGCAGACTGCTTCGAGACATTGACTTTGTATCATCTTCGGGGTCTGATAAATGGATTCAGAATGTTTTGCGTGACTTGTTTGATCAAACGAAGGCTGTCGACGAGGAAGAAACAGACACTGGAGATAACCGATCATCGGAAGGGAAAAGTGTAGGAGCATTTCTTGCGGCCGAGCAAGAAGAGCAATTTACACGTCTTAGATCAAAATCGGTGATATCGGCGTACAAGTCTACGTCAAAACGAGTGATTGTATTGGATTTCAATGGAACAATTGTGATGAAACAGGCTGTTGATAGTTATTTGAAACGAGATAGTGCTGGGTCTACTATGGATGCACCTCCTGCGGATGTTATCAACTCGCTGCGCGTACTCTGTTCGGATCCCAAGAATACGGTTTTTGTTGTCAGTGGTGACAACAAGGAGAATGTAGAGAAAGCTATTGGCGACATCCCTGGACTTGGATTGGCAGCAAGTAATGGTTCTTGCTTTTCGCCACCGATGCAAGAAGGTGCAGCGTATAGAACGTGGTTGGCTTTGGACCTCGGCGTTGATTGGGCTTCTGTCGAACGTGTGGCCTTAAGAATCATGGCAAAGTTTACAGCCAGAACCAATGGGTCATTCATTAAGCGCGCTCATTCTAGTATCGGTTGGTCCTATTACTCGTGTGATCCCGAATTTGGCAGCCTTCAGGCTAAGTATTTGGTCATTGAGCTCGAACGAGAACTGGCTGCATTTGATGTGAGATTTGTGAACCTTAAGGGAATTGTGGAAGTTATTCCTCGTAAGCTCAACAAGGGAATCATTGTGAAGAAAATCTTACGCGATGTTGCAGCAAGGAATAATAACGCAGGAGTTGACTTCATTCTCTGTATGGGCGATGACATATCAGATGAGAAGATGTTCACTTCAGTGTTTTCCTTCGTTTCCGAAATGAACGAAGACTACGCTAACGTTGTACCGTCACCACCAGTGATACAATTAAGTCAGGGCACGTTGTTAGCGTCACAACCATTTCTCTTGGAAAAACCTGTGGTTCGATGCAACAACCAGAATGAACAACTTTATGCTTTCACAGTGTCGGTTGGCAAGAAAGAGAGTCATGCTTCGCAATATGTTGACGATGCAACAGATGTTGCTGACTTACTCGTAAAATTGTCAAGTGGTGAGCTATCATCGTTTAGGAGGGGGGAAGGAGATGTGCATCTGATGCAATTTAGCTAGAATCCACGAAGCTACAGTGTATAAACTTAACAAGGCGTATGCTATTTACATTTTAAGGAGCATTAATCTTCCTTTCGCCTTTTGTCTCTAGCAGCCTGTCGCTGTACAAGTTTCTCAATCATTCTAATCATATCATCACCAGGCTCATCCTCGTTTTGATCTTCTTCGTACAAAAAGTCGCCCGAGTAATCTGCCACAGCTGGCCAGTCAACAACAGCTTCGAATCCATACTGTGCCTTTAAGTCAGTAAATGCATCACTTCCGCTTGGGCCGAGATCAACAACATCAATGCGATCATCTTCGATTGCTCTTCTCACCAAGTCGAGCACACTGTGAAACCATACGTATCGTTTGGCAGCATCGTCATCGCAGTAGAACCACTGACCACGAGTAGTCCTTCCTTTCGATACCTCATGTGCAAACCCAATCACCTTGTTGGTGGAGAGGTCTCTATATTCTTGAATGACGCCGGCCATTCGTGTTGTGCCGATGTATCTACTAATCGCTTCGGCCAAGGCATTCACAAACGCGTTGGTCGATTCACCATACATTTTTGACAGCAGTCGTACCTCATGCTGTACAACACATCGAAAGTGAGCATAGCTCGAATGAGGAGCTGGATGCCCACCTTTGATTGGCTTGGTTGTGATTGTAAAGTTTTGTGCCTCGCGTCCGGCCCGTTTCAGTGTCTCTCGACGTTTTCGTTTGAGAGGTTTGATCCAATCATCCAAAGTGGTATAATTTTGTACAATTAGCAAAGAATGTGGACGAGTCATCCACCGTCCACTCCATTGAGCTGCCCCCATGGCACCTAACGATGCTTCTTCCCTATCTCTCCGTCCGATGACGTCACCTACACATGCTTCTTCCCATTCTTGGTCCTCAACAATGGTTTCTTGTCGCTGATACTGTTCTAGTAAACCTTCCTTCTTCAATGCCATCTCCAGCAGCTTCGCCGGAAGTGAATCGCTGGGTAAATTATCTCCAAAGACAGCGGCAATGGCTAATTCAATATTGTTGTAGTAATATGCATATACGTCATCTTTGTCCCCACCGCCATCGTCAAATGCACACTTGACCCATGCAAATAGATTCTTGATCTTGTCATCAGTGAGAGTTGTGTTGATTGTTACCGCAATTGGTTGAGGCCCGTCATTACTGGCAAATAATGCAGTGGATGATTTCGAGATGATCTGAGGAGAATTGCAAGGCAGGAGGAATGCAGCTGCGGAGAGGAGCTGTCCTTGTAGGACCAGCGGTAGTAGCAGCAGCGAGAAGCAGAATGATGTCATCGCCGCCACAAATAGAGTAGTTACGGCTATCGTACTCCTAAAGAAGTTACTAGGCCAGAGATGATCACTTCACGCCGCCCGCTGCCAGTCAGCAAAACTGGCAAAAGAACATGGAAGTGTATGAGAGATGCGAGATGGTCGGCGGGCGTGGTGAGGAAAACCGAGACTGTGTTGTTGAGGGGCTCTTTGGGGAAAGAGAGAATCGAGAATCTATTCTCGACAAATTTGGCGCCATTTCCGTCTCCGTTCGGCAGAGAGCAGAGCTCACTCTATGCTATGACAGAGACTATCAATGTCAGCGTAGCTGCCCTTCTAACACCCAAGCTCCCGACGACCATACCTCCTTTCTGAAGTTGCCGATTTGAGTTGATTTATCTTTTCACCTGTGGCTGCGCTGGAAGTGATTGCAATTTGAATCTGTTTTCCATCGACGTTTGTCGAGATCCCAATATATTTCCACCTAATCAAAATGGAGTACGATCGAGCGCTTTATCGCGTTTACGAACGAATCATTGAGGACTTGAGTATGTCTTCAAATCCAATGGAAACGCCATCATCGAGCAATTCTTCGTCGGGCAATAATGGTCCACTCGTTGCTGTTATACCGAGCAGTTCTTCATCGGTCAATAGTCGTGGTAGCGGTAGCTTGCGTCGAAGGGGGAGGAATACTCCTAATAGGCAAAGTGCAGAAGAGGACGGTACAATGGAGCATCATGGCAGCTCCAGTGTCAACAACACCAATATCAATATAGAAGAAGAACCAGCCCCTACTGATACAAATAGGAACAGACGGAGGAGGAGGCAGAGACGGGCAAGACAGAATAGGGCAAGGCAGCAACAACAGCAACAAATTCCAACTGGATTGAGTGCCAGAAGAACAACACAATCACAGGTCGCGCCCCTGCCCTTCATCGTGCCGATATGGATGGCTAAGAAAATGAATGACATGAGCAATAATAGAAACAACAACACTAATAGCAACTTGGCATTCCCTACAGTTGCAAACCACAATGGCTACATTTCAGGAGCGTGGAGGAATTTTCGAAATCTACTACCTGGCAGAGGCAATCGTTCCTCCTACGAAAGTGTTGCTACAACAACAGCTCAGCAGTTATCTATATACCAATACTCACCTGGATCGTCACCCTCTAATCATCGTGACTCAATTGATAATTTAGGGCACACCACACCTCCAAGAGACGTAGAACAAATGTACATTGGAGAAGAGGGGCTGAGTCTTCCAACCTTGGATGAAAATAACCTTCAAAGTAGTCCATCTTCTAGGAGTAGCGAAGGACTTCGACGTCGTACTAGTCCTTCCACCCCAACCGGACGCGCAAGGTCAGCTTCCACCAACAGTTCATCTCCTCCATCTTTTCCAAATTCTCCCAATCTGAGCTCAGCATCATCTTCCTCATCTTCTGGAGGAGAACGGGGTCCGAATTCTCCACCAACTGTGTCTTTGACTCAACGAGCGATACAGTTGCAGATGCGCCAAGCTCGATTGCACTCACGTGGTGGCTCAAGTGAAATACACACTGACAGTGACAATGAAAGCTACGACTCGGACGCATTATCGAACGATGACTCTTCATCGATTGATGGCGATGACAGTAGTTCCTCATCATCAAGTTATGATACAAACAATGAAAGAAATGAAACTGGTTGCAGTCAGAAGAATATCTACGGGGTAATGCGGTTGTCATTTGTGATCGGAATATTCCACTTGTTTGTACTGACGGCGTTGCATGTAACATACATTGGCCCGTATGCTTTTAGAAAACCTGGAATGTTTCGCTTATCATCTGCACGCAAGAGGTTGAGATCTTTGGCTGGTCGTGTGGATAGGATTCATACACCTGTTGGAAGGCAACTCGCATTTTTGCGCAACTTGTTAGAAGATGAAATGGAGGAAGGTCAAAATAGCCCTGTTGATCAAACGCTAATCAATTGCATATCGTATGCATTGTCCACGAGGCCCGACAATGAGCGTAGCCGGTACTATTCAACGTTTGGTGACAGTGATTCTTCAAAGAAAAATAGACAATTGAGTGCATACAATGATATTGGCGATGATGACGGCATCATTGAAATGATTAGTCAAGCTATGCGCACCAACACAAGGGCGCTTGAAATCCGTAGGTCAATTGCTGAATCTGAATCTGAATCAAGTAATAAAATCCCCATAGTCGGAAAGGATGAGATCGTTCAAATCAAGATAATGTATGGAGGGAAGTGCACTGGTCAGTGCTCACGTGTCCGTAATGTGGATTACTCGAATACAACGATTGAAAATGATAGTTCAGCAACGAAAGAAAAGATACGCCTACTTGATAAAGGCTTGCGAGGCAATCCATTCTCGAGGACTACAAACAATAGACGCAGTGTTGAGGAGATCAACAAAGATATATACTCATCACCGGCATATTGGGAGGAGCCTCATTACCGGTTTTCAATGGATGATGCACTGTTGTACCTCGATGAGAAAGTGGCTTTACTACACAATATCAGTATTGTCAATGTTACAGTGACTGAAAGATGTCTGAGTACTGGTGAGGATGATGGGAAGTTGACATTCTTCAATACAGTTGGGGAGTTCTTCTCGCAGATTTATGGAATGGACTCTGTTATCATCAATCAATTCATGTATGGCATACGTGGGTCAAGTGGGTCACTGCAATCGGGTTATCTGCAAAATATGGAAACGAAAGAAAGATGGGGATGGACGAAACAACAGCTAGAGTCTTATGAAGGCAATGAGTCAGTTGTAGATTGGATATTCAGAAAGATAGGTGAGTTTTGCCCTTTGGGTAAGCCGATTAGTCAAGTCTCTTTCCTTCGACCTTTCTCCTAACGCTCGTGTGACGCAGGGGCATTGCTGTTGTCTCTACTTGCATTCTTTCTTGTAACAACTGTGACTTCGCTCATCGTAAGAGTGTTGACGTCCTCCGGAGTTGTCCTAATGTTCCCTCTGTTCTCCTTTTTTCGCTCCTTGGGAATGAGGTAAGTCCCATCTTGGACAATGTTCTAGATTTTGCGAAGTTTTCTCCTTGTTAATTATTTGTAAAACTTGTTTTATCAACAGGGGGGCGGACGAGCGAATTCTTGCACTGAGCTATCCTTGGATCGGCTCTGCTCGTATGGCTATAGCAAATCGACAAATTCACCCTCAGAATCACCTCATATGGGCTCATGTGTCTAAGATTTTACTCTATTACGTCATGTACGAGGCTTGCCAGGCAGCCTGGAGTGTTGTTGTATATGCCAAAAGCATTCCGGAAGCGCTACCGGTTTGGATCTATGGGTTGGCTATGATACTTGAGTACTTCAGTATGGTGTTTGTTCGGTCAGCAATGTCTGCTCATTTTTTCCCGAGAATCTCTCTGCTATACTTCTTGGGATACCACCTTTACTTTTACAGCGTTCCATACGGGTTTTTTGATGTCGCCTTGATCCCTCTTTTTATGTTCTTGGTTCATGCGATGCTATACACGATACTGGCATTTGAAGTATGCGCAGCTAGTGGCGTCATCAGTGTGGAAACCCCGCGCGAAGTATACAACAAGCTCTCGTGGCCGGAATGGAGTGCAAACCTCCCGTCGGAATGGACGATGTTTCTGCCTTTGAATGCTCGTCATATTCCGTTGCACGATAGAGTGACGGAAGAGGTCAACGGAACACAACGGAATGACGTGGAAACAGTTCAAAACTAACATAAAATGGATCGGATTACGATAGTATCGTTAACAATATTTACACTTCAGCGTTCTCCACAACTGCCCGATCCGCCCGTTACAAATGTGATGCAAGATTTTTCAGAGCCGTTTTCATCAACAGAGCAGCCGGGGTACCGTCTTCTTCGGTAGCATCGTCGTCATCTGCTCCATCCTTTGCAAACGTTGCTTTCGTCAAAGCAGTCATAACTCCTTCATTCTTCGCCATAATGTGTCTAGTAGATGACTCCTTCGACAGCCGCTCAAGCGCAGCTATTGCGCAAGTTTTTACCTCGTCATCGTTAATACCATCGAGTAAGGCCAAGGTCGCGAGAGCATCCAACAATCCGTCATGTTGTACCATCGCCTTTCTATTTTCAGCCAAAGTGGCTTGCATCTTCAGAGCCTCAGCAATACACGTAGTTTTAGTCCATTGTGATGCGGTGGTGAGGGCCTTGAGTAGTCTACCATGGCATTGCATAGGATAGTGTATGTCAGCAGACAACCATTCCAGTGCCCTAGCCGAGTAGGCACGGACGTCTGCGCTATAATCCGTTAGTACTGAATGCGCAAGAGAAGCCAGGAGCTTCGGGTGATTGCCCATATTCTCGATAGTGTCGTCTGAGTTGTTCCTCGCCATGTTAAAAAGGGCTTCAGCGGCATTGACCCTAGCTTCATCGATCGGATCATTAAGTAGAACCTTTCTGAGGGCCTCCAGAATGCCACCATCACAATGTCTTGTCATCACCGCAGTGTTTGCATAAGTGCAAGCCAACGTGAACAGAGCGGCAGATGCATATCGTCTAGTAAAAGGTGAAACATCGGATAATAAGTGCACAAGTGTGTCAAGGAGGTGATCTTGATTAACCATATGCACCTTATTTTCTTCGGCGTAAGCCTATGAACCAACAAGGAAACAGTGTTAGGAATTAAGGCATTGTGAGGGGTGGGAGAAAATGTGTAACATTGTTAAAAAAGACTGGAATAAACGTACCAAGTTCATCAATACAATAGCAGCGTGTTCGCGTGCTTCTTCGATTGGGTCATGATTGGCTATGTTGATGACTGCATCCAATAGACCTGGGTGATATACTAATAGGATCTTGTTCTCCTCTGCACATGCCAAGTTCACGATGACTGCTATTGCATCAACTCTGGCAGATATTTCGTTCTCGTCATTGGAGTGGGCTGTCTTGTTCATCCTGTATAGAAGGGAGTCGACCAAACCAGGTTGTTGGGCCAACAGTTCCATCGCAGATAGTACACGGGAGAAATACCGCAAAATTTTGAGCACTTTTTGTATCGCAAGCTCACACACAAATTCGTTATGTTGATCAAGATAGGACGCTTGCGAATCTACAGATTTCGAAATTTTCTGCGGCTCTCGGAATTGGAATATATCTTCCTCAACGGCACTGCTACGAAATGTCGGGTCATAAGACTCTTCTTCCACTTTATCCAACCTTCGCCCATAATCTTGGTCTGCGGAGAAATTGTCGGTATACTCCGACTGGCGCCTATTACTCCCTGACCATTCGTCTGACTCTGATTGACCTCTGCTCTCCCAATCTTCACTAGATACACCTGAATGGCGTTTGTTTTCGTTGTAGTCAACAACATATGATCCAAGCCCGCTTCCCCCATCTAGATCTGAAAGTTCTGATTGACGCTTTTGAGGTAGATAAGAGTCTTCCTCATCACCATTCCTTACGGCAAATGAGTCAGGTTTTTGAAGTGATTCGCCCAGCGGTCTAATTTGGGGTGCACTACCGCTGAATCCCCCGCCTCCATCAAACTCTTTAATATCAATGTCTTTCGCGCCCTCTGCGCCAGGACGGTACAAAACTTCACCATCGTCATCATCCTCCACTTTGTGTCCAGTGTTGTGATATGCATCAGTGACTTGAACTGATTCTCCCAACGGTCTGATCTGGGGAGCACTACCACTGAATCCCCCTCCCAGATCAAAGTCACTCTCCCTCCCCTCGTCCATCGACTGATTATCTTTCTCTTCGGCACCATGCTGGAAATCGTTTTCATCTGAAAAGGGATTGTCACAAGAGTCGGGATAAATGAATGATCCGTGCGCAGATGATCCTTCGTACGCATCGCTCTGAGCGTCTAGTGCCATGGTCGTTGGATCAAATAAGGGAACATCGTCTACGTTTTCATGTATACGACTATTCTGATCAACATTTTCTGAAACATCATCGCTACTGCTAACACTGCCACTGCCGCCACCACGAAGGTGCATGGCCTCGTCTTGATCTTTGAATTCATCAATTCCCGATTCAAGTGTAAGCCCAGAAAGGCGGGGAGCCCTCCTTTGACTTTCAATTTGCAAGCCCACATTTGTAGTTACCGCGACCATTGGCCCAGCCCCGTTCTTTTGTGCAGGTACTATCTGCGATGATTCCTGAGATTCAACTGATGTTAGCCTCCTCAGTGCTTCATCTGCATTTGTGAGGTCTCTCCTGATTGTATCTTCAGCACCATCGAATGATCTGCGTTTAGGATTGCTAACAGGCTTGTACGATTGCAAAGCATTTGAAACTGGAACGATGGAGTCCTCCCCCAATTCAATCGGTTTTAGAATAAGGCCTTGGTTGTGACTGTCTGCTGTTTCTGTTTCATCTGTCTGAGCAACGTTGTTAGACTCCTGTTTTGCCTTGTTCATCTGCTCGAAATATTCTCCAGTACCTGAAGGAATCTGGACCGACTCGGCTGAAGATTCATCCGAGTCACCGTAGGTGAACCGACGTGATGCGTTTGAGGGATCAACAGGATCCATGAATGGATTGTTATTTGATGAATTCTCGCCATCTAATAAATCCCTTTTCTCTTCGGCACTAGACACCATATCCTCCTCTGCTACACTCCCTTTTTTCTTATCAGTAGAGTGCTTCCCAGGCAGAGGGGGGCGAATCATCTCCACAATCATAGGAAGCAGTGAATCACAGATCTCGTGAAATGACTGAGCTAAGCGTGTTCTCCCTGCTCTGTATACCATCTCCAACGCAGAGCATATATATCCCACTTCATCACTGCCGGGGTCTATGCTCATGGCATATGCCAGTTTCTGGAGCAAGATGTGATCGGTTCGCAAATCGAGTTCCTCATCATGAAGGACATCGTCATCATGGTCGAATTCATCCAGTGCAGCCTGTATGGCCATCAAACGAACTTCTCGGGGGGCAATGGCGGAGTTAAGGTCATAGAGGATCAGCTTTAGGATGTCTAATCGGTTCTGGTCATTTGCATCATAGTAATAGTCTTCTTCATCACGATTGAGCGGATCTGCATAGACTTGACCTTTTTGCCCACTACTTTCCGACCAAACGCTACTAGATGCTTGGCCGTAATTGGACATGATGCCAAATTGAAAATGGGATAAGTAGTGGAAGGAAAATTATCAGTTGAATCTCTCTGCCGGCCTGATCAACAACTATTCCAGAGAGGTGGGTAGATACTTAATGCGGTGAACCGTGAACCAAACACAAGTGCTAAGGAAGCAGCCGCCCGAACGCAGCCACCACCGATGCAATGTCCCGGAATGCGGACTATTGTCGTCTTCGAAGTGCCTCGTGAAGACCTGCACAACTATATACTGCGATGGTGATAATGGGTTGCCGACGAATAATATAAGTGTTTGCACCGTGCAGTTTACCAGCACTAGTGCAAGCCATTTCTGCACTG
>JALLBH010000508.1:0-43903 GCA_036940005.1 Skeletonema menzelii
GTTTTCGAAAAAGATGGAGAAGCGGCGCCTCAGATGCCAACCTGGCCGGAGCAGCGAGCAGCACAACCGACTGTGCTCTAATAAAGAAGACCACAGTAGGAGGAGGAGGACGACGACGACCGATAGTATTCTGCCCTTTTGAAGCAACGAGGTAATGCAGCCGCAGCGCTGCTTTTCATAATGAAGCACACTCAGATTGCCTACCACTGCAGCACAACAGCTAGGTATGCTCCTCTCCTCGGATTGTAGAAAGATGAAGAGATGATAGTATGTGTCCTTTCGAAGCTGTAACCAGCAGCAGCCGTCAACCACCAACTAAACATTATGTGAGGTGTACACTACACAATACTCTCTCTTTATTATTATTATCATCGCTACCCATGCTGGGACAAACCGCCCGCCTTGGTCACTACGGTCGCAACGGTCGCAACCCGCGGGTTGCGACCATTGCGACCGTTGCGACCGGCGGGTTGCGACCGTTGCGACCGCCAAACAACCCGCCGAAATTTCGCCCGCGGGAGATTTGTCGCCCGTCAAAAAAAGGGGAGAAAGAGGGCAACCATAATCCTCCAGGAGGAAAGGAAAAGGAAGGGGAGATTTTTTCGGAAGGAGAGTACCGGACGACAAAATTGGGTGTTTATTGGATGTCAGTTGTTAATAATGGATAGTTATTGGAAGATTTGGGCAAAACTTGTGTGGCTCCTATCCTCTCACCTCTCACCTCTCAACAAGCTATGTCATTGTGAGATGGATTGATTCAGGATTCAGCTTATTATGCCAACCTACGCCAACTGCCAACACGTAATATACTAAGATGAAGCTCCTTCACCTAATCCGCCCCATCCTCCCCGCAATCCCCGAGGTGGAGAAGCCCACTCAAAAAATCCCCTTCAGTGAGAAGATCACCTGGACCGTCACTGCACTTCTCGTGTATGTGGTGTGCTCCAATCTTCCACTCTATGGCATCCAAAGGGCACAAACTTCCGATCCATTCTATTGGATGCGAGTCATTTTGGCGTCTAATCGCGGGACTTTGATGGAGTTGGGTGTGAGTCCGTTGATGACAACGGGTATGGTGATGCAGCTCTTAGCCGGTGCCAAGATACTTGATGTGGATTTGAAGAGTAAAGAGGATCGGGTATTATTCACTGCCGCACAAAAAGTTGTTGGGTTGCTTGTTACTCTGGTGCAGGCGACACTCTATGTTGTTAGCGGCATGTACGGTGATGTAGCATCAATTGGGGCGGGTAACGCTATTCTCATTGTGGCACAGTTGACATTTGCCGGCGTCATCTTAATAATGTTGGATGAATTGCTTCAGAAGGGATATGGATTGGGATCTGGTATTAGTCTCTTTATTGCCTCCCATATCAGCGAGACTATCGTTTGGAAAGCATTCAGTCCTACTACCATTAACACTGGACGCGGAACTGAGTTTGAGGGAGCCGTGCTTGCCTTCTTCCACCTCATGTTTGTGAGAAGCAACAAGCTCCAAGCTATCCGAGAGGCACTCTACCGTCAAAACCTTCCAAACCTAACAAATCTTGCGGCAACTCTTCTCATATTTGCTCTTTGCATCTACATGCAAGGATGGCGTGTTATGTTGGCAGTGAAGAGTCAGCGTGCTCGTGGAGCGGAACAGAAATACCCAATCAAACTATTTTACACTTCCAACATGCCCATCATTTTGCAGACTGCGTTCGTGTCAAATCTTTACTTCATGTCGCAAATGTTTTACAACCAAGCTCCAAATTCTCCCTTTGTCAAGTTATTCGGGGATTGGTCGCCTTCTAACTTGGAAACTGGTGCAGTTGCAAACGCAGTCCCTGTTGGAGGACTTGCATATTACGTCTCACCTCCAGCTACATTCGCGGCCATGCTCCAGGATCCTTTCCACGCTCTATTTTATCTAATGTTCACTCTAACCGCATGTGCCATCTTTGCTAGAACTTGGACAGAAGTGTCTGGATCAAGCGTGAGGGATGTTGCACGTCAATTTCGTGAGAATCAAATTGTAATGAAGGGACACCGAGAAACTGCTACGGCAAAGATTTTGGGACGCTACATTCCAATTGCTGCTGCATTGGGAGGTATTTGCATAGGTTTGCTCACTGTGGTGGCCGATTATATGGGTGCTATTGGTAGTGGAACGGGGATTCTGTTGACTGTAACAATCATTTTTGAGTTTCAAGAGGCATTCATGAAGGAAAATGCTTCACAATACTTTGCCATGATGGGGAAGCAGGCTAGCATGATGTAGATTTGAAGAGTTCAAATGAATTTTGGGAAAGGAATGGATACAATATATTTTGGCAGGCCCCAAATAAGTAGCAACTTCTTAATAGCTGATAAATATGATCTGCATACATACGCAGGAGAGGGTGACGAGAAAGTCGATGGATAGGGAACTTTTTATTTCGACCAAAAGATACATCCAGTACCGCTTCTCCCATTCAGCCCGCCCTCCCTTCCCAAACCCGAAATAGGAAAACGTCAAGTCGTGCACCGCATCTGTATCTTCTCTCTCTAGGAAAAAGTGGAATTCTCATTTTTTTCCGCGATAGCTCTAGATTTGTGCCAATAAAGTCGTGAACCTCCAGGATACACCCCATGTTGCTAGCCTTCATTTATTTTTTGGTGCTATTGAATACATCATCATCATTATTTATTATTCCACCAGTGTTCATCACGATGAAAGGAGGAGGAAAACTCTCTAAGAGTGAGCTAGTCCAAGCTCTGAATCTGAATTCTAATACTAAAATCACAAATGGTTCAGTATCTATGATGTCAGGCAATGTTGATAAAGAAGGTGCAGTCGAAACTCTTGCAGACGCATTTAAGGAAGACCCATGGTTCGTTTGGGCAGCTGACATCCCACAAGGCACTACTTCCGCCGACAAGGAAAAGACGATGACAAAAATGAACAAGAATTTGTTCAATCTAATGTTCTATGTTTACCCGGGAGCACTGCATTTGGTGATTAGGGGCAGAAACAATCAAGTAGTTGCATCAATGAATATTTGCCCTTCTTCCAACCACGAAGAATCCTTTCTAAAAATGATCATGGCAATGTTCAAATTCGGCCTACCGCCAATGTACAAATCGAAAGAGAAGAAGAATTACGGTCCACATTCACGAAAGCGACTTGAGACGTCTTCACTTCTTGTGCAACGTCGCAAGGCACACATGGAAGACATTGAACGCTGGATATATCTACAAACTATTGGGGTTAGATCTGATCAACGTGGGCAAGGGCACGGGAAGACGTTATTAACGGCGCTATTCCAAGCAGCAGATGCGTTGAAAGTACCCGTGTATCTGGAGACTGAGTCAAAAGTCCTCGAGGACATGTACAAGTATTTTGGCTTCAAAACTGTCGAAGTGCTGGATCTTGTTGCTCCAAATGATGAATCACCTACTGCTTGTCTGAAGATGTACCTAATGAAGAGAGATTCACAGTAAATACTAAATCAAAGTAGTAGACACACAACTGGATACTCTTTTCCCAGCTTTTTCTCACACTCTTGTTAATGAAGGACAAAGAATGAAGACACAAACAGCGGGTTTGATGTCTTGATTGTAATCCCTCCAGCTGAATCTTCGCCTGCTTCTTCTCTCCATTTCGGTCCTTTTTCATTAGCAAGGAAATAGCAACCTCCAATCGGAATTAGCTCAGAGATAAATTTGCCACGGACCGACATTTGAACTGTGTCGACCGTAATTAGAGCGTCTTTTGTGTGTGCAGGGTCTATGTCGCACTGGTCTGCACCACATATACTAGCATGCAAGCATATTCCATACATAACTTCGCGCAATCCTTCATTTGATTCCGAAACCAGGTCAAGACTTATCCGCTGCTCCTTATCGCTTGTGCGGAAGAAGGCGGTTTGGAAAGGAGCAAATTCTTCACACAACGATGATTGTGGAGGGTGTAGCTCGATTGCTAGGAATTCACCGTGTTGATCACTGTTTGGTAATACTGACATTGCATTCAAGCAAGCTGATTTGTTCAGCTTTAGCCAGTCCCACGATGATTCTTCTGTGGAAGTTTTCGCAGTCGTCTTTGAGAATAAGAAGCTTTCCACTTCTTCTTCATTTCGAAGTAGATTTAAAGTTTCTAATGGACTGTCCCTCAGGTGGGGTTGTTTTAGTTCCAGAAAGTCAAGCTCCAACGTTGCCAGACGTAGCATTTCTATCAAATGGAAGCCCAGTAAACGCCCTTTCAGACTGTGCATCTTGAAACCATCATTCCAAGATGTTTGGTATCGGGAGTTGACACATTCTCTTGCTACATCATATTTGACTTTTGCACATTCACCACCCTCCTTGGAGTAACATTGATGCATCTGATTGAGATTGTCGCATGCTTCAGTCCCTTCGATTGCCCCGTTGCAATGCAATTTTGAAAGAGCAGCTGGTAGATTCCCTCTTCGATCCTTATCGTTTCCATTAGGGAAACCCGATACAACTTCCCTCAGGGAGGCTTCCATCATCATAGCAAAGCCTACCCCACGATTTTCCAAGGCACCAAGTTGTTGTTGCATTTCAACACCAGTTGCTTTCCCAAGAAAGTAAAGGAACGGTAGCTGTGGATAATAGGTCATTCCAACTCTTTCCCCAAACAGTAAAGGATCCAATCCTTGACTATTGCTCAACGGATCAAAATGCTTCGAATCAAGTGGCATGAAATCCCAGCTAAGCACATCTACATCCGTACCAAAGATTTCCTTCATACAAAATGCGGTTTCCATACCAGAGAATGCATTACCAGCACGATTTGATGCCACGAAATCAATTCCAGCTGATTGAAATATACTAGATACGGTAGTTTGTAATATTGATGTGTAGCTTTGAGAAAAGGCATTGCCATGACCTGCTGCAGATGAATCACCAACAGTAACCCAATGGAAAATCGTCTCTTCTGTGCCTTCATTCCCTTGATTTTTTATCCTACCCAGAACAATCTTGATCATTATTTTTCGCAGTAACTTCGTCTTTGACAGTGAAGATAATTGTATAATCTTTTCTACATTGATCTTATTGAATATATCCTTGCCGAACACTCCATACTCTCGAATGATTTCGTTGTTGAGTTGACGCTGTTGCAGTGCAATTCTGCCAAGCAGTTCTAATGTTGTTGCAGGACTATCAATTTCTTCTTCCTTTGATGCTGAAAGCGCTGTATCTAGTGTTGTGATGGAACCATCTACATCATCTACATCCCACGTACGGTCTTGCATTGTGGCTGCATCATAGCTCATGAAGAACCCAATGATGAAGGACATCATGGACATCAGGAACAGATGGATGGAAGATCGCATCGCTTTTCTTCGAGATGAGGTGTCGTACATCATGGAATCAGCATAATATAGTTACATGATACATGGGAGATAAAAATTCCTTTCAAATACTGTCTCCGAGATAATGCCTCTGGACGAGATATGTCTGGACAAGACAATGGCATTGATGTCTTTGGTGAGTGGGCGGAGTAGAGTATGCAGATGCTTTGTCTGTGCAGAAGCTACGCTGCTTTTGGGATAAGCAGGTAAGTAGAGATCTGGATGAGGATAGAGAGGAGGGAGAGTCGGTCGGAGGGTTTCTACGTAGGAATAGTAATCATTTTGGCGGGCACATCAAATCGCAGGATTGATGCTGGATTGATGTTGCGCTGTTGATGGGAAATGAATTGACTGCTGCTGTTGCCTTAATCCGACTTTCACTTACCAGTTATACTTTCACCATGGACATCATCGATGATTACGCCACCTTTGACATTGGCACGGTGGTCGAAGAACCACGAGAGAAAACACCAAAAAAGAGGCGTAGGAGGAAGCGCTCTCTAAGCCAAGGCAGCTACGCAAGTGAGACAAGCGCCGCAAGCAGTCATCACGAGACTTCACCAGCACATGATGGGAATACAAAACATCCTCCGACCGAGATAGCTGCGTCTAAAACACCTGGAGGAAGTAGCACTGGTGTGGAGAATGCTGGAAAGAAGAAGAGTAAAAAGAAGAAGAAAAAGAAGAAGAAGCACAAGGAATCAATTATTGACAATGGTGCAGATTCAGATGAGGATACAAAATCGCCACAACCAACGCCAAAATCTCAAATCACCATACCGACTCAGGGACCGCTAAAAGGGATGCTAATCAAAGAGCGATCCAACCTACCAGTGTATCAACATAGAGATGAAATATGCAAATTAGCTACTGAAAATGATGTTATTCTCGTTGTCGCTGAAACTGGTAGCGGCAAAAGTACCCAGATTCCTGCGTATATCTATCTGAGCGGCATGCTCACAATATTCGCAAAAGAAGCCGTTGCATCACTGAAGTCAAGACCCAAACGCAAATACGGACGTACAATCTGTGTCACGCAACCTCGTCGAGTTGCAGCAATTACTCTTGCCAAACGAGTAAGTGAAGAATTAGGATGTGATCCGGGAGAGATTGTTGGACATCGTGTCCGGTTCGATGACACAACTGACTTTAGAGGACATGATACAACAAAAATAATTTATGCTACTGATGGAATGTTGTTGAGGGAAGCTATTTCTGATCCATTGTTGCAGAGATATGGTATGGTTGTTTTAGACGAAGCACATGAACGTTCATTACAAACTGACGTGCTATTTGGTGTGGTAAAGAGAGCCATGGCGGCTAGGCAAGCATCAAGTTCAAATGATGTTGGCAGTCTTGTGAGACCTGACGGCAGTGATGATGATGAATCTCATTCCGATAAGGATAGTGAAACACTTCGCAACATGAAAGAAATGGCAACATCTCTGGGACTCCCGCCGTTGAAAGTTTGTGTAATGAGTGCTACTTTGGATGTTGAAACATTTCAGAACTTCTTTCCTGGGTCTGCAATGATTAAAATTCCCGGAAGGCAATTTCCCGTTCAGCTTGCGTATACTGACGTTCCTCAGGAAGATTATCTTGATGCAGCTTTGAAAACTGCAATTCAGATCCAGAAATATGGAGAAGATGGTGACGTCCTCATATTTTTGCCAGGACAAGGTAAGTTTGTATTTGAGGGAAGAAATGATATATTATTAGATTGTAGTCCGCCACACGCATCTTACAACTGTATACATCGTGTTTAGATGAAATTGAGGATCTAGCAACCTTGTTAAAGAGACATTTTGAAGATCTAGAGCCGGAAGAGTCTCCGACTGAAAATGGTGCAAGTAACATCGTACAAAATATAAAGGGCATCGGAACCTCGATCGATTCTGGGAGCACAGTGATGGTAAATGGTGTTCTGATATGCGTGCTTTATGCTGCGTTACCACCAGAACAACAAATGCTGGCGTTTCGGCCCAAACCGGAGGGTTGTACTCGGAAGATAATTATCAGTACAAATATCGCAGAGACGTCGGTTACGCTTGACGGAATCAAATATGTCGTAGATTGTGGGAAGCACAAATCTCGAGACTACATATCCTCCACTGGGATGGAGAGTCTGGGTGTAGTTGATATCAGCAAAGCTCAGGCAGCACAACGAATGGGTCGTGCGGGTCGTGTATCCGAAGGTGTCTGTCTTCGATTATATCCAGAAGTAGCGTTTGACACTCTTGAAGAGACGACTGTTCCTGAGATATTGCGAGTTAATCTCGCCCAAGTTGTCCTGCAGTTGAAAGGAATGGGCGTAAACGATCCACGCAGTTTCAGTTTCTTGACTCCACCGAGCCCAGAGAATATTGAAAAGTCGTTCGAACTACTGGGAGCTCTTGGAGCCATTGATGAAGAGATGAATCTGACATCATATGGAAAAGAGATGTCAAAGTTGCCACTTGATCCTGTCTTTGCTCATTTACTGCTCCAGAGTTCCAAGTTTGAGTGTGTGGATGAAATTTTGACTGTTGTGTCTATGCTGAGTGCTGAGAACATATTTTTCCGTCCGGGTGGGCGCGGAGATGACAGCGGTGGTCTCGCAGGAAAAAGCGCAGCCGCACACCGACGATTTGCCAGTCATGAAGGAGATTTACCAACTTTGTTGAATGTTTACAAGGCTTGGAGGAAAGAGGCTGTCTACATCTCTGCCTCGGAGCCGAGCAACACGCGGAAGAAGATTGAGAAGGAGATTATTAACAAGAAAGGCCCGTCATCAAAAATGCTTCACGGCGACTGGTGCAAGCAGAATTTCATCAGTGGAAGAGCTCTGGCTCGAGCCCATGATGTCAGATCTCAACTTTCTGAACTTTGTTCGCGTTCTATTGAGAAGAATGGCCTTGCTATGGATATTCGCTTATCATGTAAGGCCGAAATGACCTCATTCTTCCAGTGCATCTGTGCCGGGTTATTTCTTCAGGTAGCCACGAGATTGCCAGCTCCGCCGCAAGATAAGAAAGATAGTCGAGCAGGGCACATTCCAAAAACGCGTGGTCATTATAAGACGCGGCAAGGTAAACAATCCGTTTCCATTCACCCATTATCGTTCTTATTCGGACGAATCCCACCGCCAAAATGTGTTGTCTACACAGATTTGCTGTTGACCTCGAAACTTTATATTCGAGGCGTTACCCAGATTAGGGAGGAATGGCTTGATGATTTTGAATTTGGTAGCCTTGACTAGTTGGAAGTTGTCTATTAACATTAATGCTTTACATTCGTAATGGCTGCTTTAAGCTCGCTACCATTCCTTCACGTCTTAGTCTATCACGATTACATCGTTCATTGCAGAAGATCGTCTTCTTTTAACTTGATCAACTTTTGTGTCAACATGAATATCACCCCGGTACGGAGTAGTTTGGTCACTATTCGTTTCGGACAGGTCAATGTACTCAGGTTTACTTCTAGCGGCGGCTTGCTTCTTTTCGCTGCTCTCCGCTTGAGACATGGTTTGCCCATCTTCGGTGCTGAAAATTGCATTTGTTGATGGAGTCTCGCGTGCGTCGTTGCTGATTTGAGCACCTGCAACTGCTGTTCGGATAGATCTAGGCCGTCGCCTAATCGTGATCTCAGTTGGAATTGGGGGTGTAAAAGTACTACATACTATACTTTCACCACCAGGGAATGTAAGAGAACTGACAGTAGAATTATCTGTACTCTCTTCAGTTTCAGTTCTTTTGAAGCGCTTCGGTTCCAGCTCGTCAATGCAATCGGCAATGCTAGGCGAGCAAACAGCCCGCTTGCCTTTTGCAGCGTCAAAATTTATACCGCCCTTTTTCGCGTTTGCATCAGTCCCCTCTAATGTGACTTTCAGATCGTGGTCTTTTCCGGGGAAATCGTCCTTTTCTTTCTCCATAGCCGCGATAGGCTCAAAGGATGTGTTGACATTCACACCTGCCTTCGGCTGCGGTTTCTCTACATAAAAAGTCTCACACTCTCGCTTGACGCAAGGTGATGCAGTATTGCTAGCAACGAACGCAACTTCATCATTATCTACAGCTGAAAAATCGAGAATCTCCTCCATTAGCTCTTTCGGGCCATCTCCCGGAGCTCCCGTCTCATCATGTTCACGCATTTGTGTCAGCATGCGATGAATCTCGTCCTTCTTGCCCTCCTTCTCAAGGCGGATAATTATTTTGTGTAGCTGTTTGCGAAAGAGAGATGTCTTGCAACGCAACAGCCCACATATAGCTTTCTTTTGACGAAGGCACATGCCACCGGGCAGCTCTTCATTTTTTCGTACCTTTGGCATGAGATAAAGTTCCCATAACAATTTGTATTCCTCTTCTTTTTCCTTCTCGAGGCGTAATTCTTCCTTGCTCTTTTGTTTTGGTAACAAATCATCACGCGGCTCTCGTTTCATTCGTGGGTATTGCTTAGCTTTGAGGCGGACTGGTGATTTGGCACGCTTGGAAGCTGCCTTCTTATTTCGTCGCTGTGTAGGAGAGTATTGCTTCTTTTTACTGACTGAGTGGTGTGATGTTTCACGTTTGATGCCAACTTTCTTCTTTTGGGGTGTAGTCATCATAGATTTGCGTTCTTGTTTAGTTGGGAGAGGAGGTACAAATCTTTGGGTATGACCTCGTTTCCTTTTGCTGAACTTTGATGACACAAATTCCCCGTCCTTTGAATCAAACATTGGCTTAATGTCATCCATTGACACAGTTGCGTATGTTAGCATTGTCGTCCACTGCACCTTGGCCATATTGGAAGGAAGGATACATTTTATTTTTGCAGAGTGCATCTCTCTTCCAACAGAGACCCATACATGTTGACCTACAGTAAACGATGGTGACGTTGATGTAGATGCTGACAGCTCTTTCTTCACTGTTGTAGTAGTACTTTGTTGTTCCTTTTTAATATTCGATGAGACAGGCATGGCATACCTATCGGTTGGTATTCGAAGGCGCTTGACACTACAAGGGCTTTTTCGCTGGACTGGCTGATTTTGAACGGTTTCCACCTTCACTCTCATTTGAACGTACTGGTTGCTTTTTGTGATGATTTCATCCATGGTTTTTTCCGAGATAAACTCAATATAGTTGTCTTCCAGATATCTTACTTCATAATCTTCTCCATCAAAAGAAGTTATGCGTCCCTCCCATACGCCATAGCCTAAAAATTTCTTTTGGAAGTGCGTCCCGATGGCATGTTTGGGCTTGACGGCTTTGCTGGTGGACGTCTTCATAAGTAGTACTTTGTAAGTAGAGGCACCTCTGCTATCTGCAACAGCGCGAGGTGGAGTGTTTCTTTAATGCAGAGAATTTCAAAAATGCGGCTGCACAACTACTGCTTGAGCAATTCTAACAGGCTGACTGAGATGGAAGAGCAACAATGTCTGTAGTTCAGCTCTCTAGTAGAGGCGGGCGACATGAAATAATGATGTCGTGAAGATCGAAGATCTCATTTTTTTCTTGCTCTCGCGCACTATCCAGGGGTTGGCGCCAAAAACCGTGTTTGGCGCAAAAAAGCCCATCGCCACCGCCCCCCTCGCAATAGGTATGTATGTACCTTCATAGCCTCAGCCCAACATACAACCATGGTTCTGTTCGTGCTCTGTATCAAGGCTGAGCTTGACGGTGTCGAGTCTCTGTCTCTTCTAAAGAACACAAACCTGTGCTTCTCTGTGCGCAATCCTTTGAGGTGAGCTTATTTCTCTATCTGTGATTCGATGCGCACTGAAACATGTTTTTCTAATATTATATATGTGCACTATGCAATGGACAGTGATTACGAGACTCGCGAAAAGATAGTATTCAATCCTAGCGAGACGCTAGAACAAGAGGAGGGCGATAGAGAACCACCGCATCATTTTGCAGTACGATGGGAGGGCCAGAAAAAGTTTTCAACATTGATTGTGTTAGATGAGGAAGGAGCTAAGTCAGCATTCAAGAAGATGAAGAAGAAGGGAGGAAAGAAGAAAGGCGATGTTGTGGATGCACCCCGAGACATGACTGCTGATGATAGTGGAGAGTATGTGCCAGTATTGGCCATGGAATGTCGAGGCATAGAACCGTACGAATTTTACCCACTTGGCAATGAATTCAAAGTCACATCATCTGGTGGTGCTGTTTTCGAAGAGGATGTTGATCTCTCTGAAGGAGATTGGGGAGACTACGACGAAGAAAATGATGAGGCTGTAGGAGTGAATGAGTTCGAATCAAAAATAATTGCAGTGTAAGAGAGAGAGAGAGAGAGAGAGAGAGAAAGAGAGGATTGCAACAAACAAAGCACAAATCTAATAATTCAATTCAACAGCTACAGAGAATACACATGTACAATTGGCCGCGAGTTTCGTCATTTACCACCTCCCTCGTCTCACTCGTCTTCGGCCAAAGCCGCCACCAAACCCACCATATCCACCATACCCATGGTGATGCCGCCCCCCACGTTGCATTGCTTGCAGTATCGAAAAGACTTGAAACGGATTTACTCCAAATCGGTGACAGATAGTACTGATTATAAAGAGAATGATCAATGACGTGAACGAACCATCAAACAAGTTTGGCATGTGAAATGTTGTGCTCCTCCGACTACCTCGTGTCTGCCGTGGTTCATAATATTGCTCATCGTCATGTTGCGAGTAACGTGAATAGTACTGGTTGTTTTGGGGATTCGTTCGATCATTGTATCCACTGCTTTCTGTCCGTCGTTGTGCACGATTTGCTGATGACGATTCGCTGACATAGCCATAACTGTCACTGCTTCTTGCGGCAGAATTGTATCTTTCATATGCATTCCCATGACCATAGTTACCTCGTCGTTGTTTCTGAAATACATATTCCAATCCGAATCTCCCCCCGAGAGCGACATAGAGGATTAGAAGGGCGAATGATACCTTGAGTATTGTCTGCATATCTTCGGATTGATTTTGATACCATGTGACTGATTTCGTGACGTAGTACTGAAATCGTTCCGAAATTGACTCGTAGCTACTAGGTTGATCAATATCGTCAACATCTATTCCATCAGTGTTGTTTCTATTACTTGAATTGTGCGAGGGTGATTGTTGTTCTGCTCTATTCGGATGTGACGTTTCTTCTTCAGGTGTGTGAGATGATGGATCCCCCCCGTCACTACTGTTGCTAGTAGATCCAGATCCATTATTTCGTTCGTTATTATCTCTCCCTCTCATTTCCCTGATTAGCATCTCTCTCGCAACTTTATTTGACCTATCCAATGATATTGCCCGCTGTAGGCTTTGACATGCATCATTCGATCGACCGCCCAGTGCAATATAAGCCGATGCTAAACGGATGTGAGCCTTCGGCCATTGATTATTGAGAGCGATGCACTGCGTCAAAAAGGAGTCAGAAGGAAAGAAATGATGAGTACGATAATAATCATATGCACAACATGTGAGCCTTTCACGAACACATTCACATCACAATAGAGTCATACAGCTAAATTTTATTCATCGCCACGCTCACGTGGGGGGCGGATCAAGAACACGGACCAAGCTGATGTTATAATCATTCTCTCTCGTTTGTGTCGATAATACACGCTCAACCAACTGCGTGTTTCTTGGTTGAGCGTGTTCTCAACATTTTTTTGACACAGTAAAATCAAGAACAACTCACCTGCTTCGCTTCCTCAACAGCTTGAGTCGTCATTGCATCCCCTCCAATCTTTAACCGGCAAGCAACCACATTCGAAAGTAGTATTTGTTTATCGTTGCTTTTATCACTCCCATCACGTCTCTCTTCGGATGTCAACTCCTCCAGCGCATTTAGATATGAGGACAACGCCAAATCAAAATTACCCTGAGAGAAGGCAATCTTTCCAGCGTCTTTGAACTCTGTCCAAGCCATGCCTTCTTGCGGTGTTGTTACTGATTACTTCTCTACATTAAGTACCATAGAAATTAATAGATATGATGCTTTATGATGGCCACGTAACGTCTCATTTTTCCATTTTCCATTTTTTGAATTTTCCTCCGCCCTCCGCCATCGTCGATCTTCGATCTCGCTCTTCGCTCTCTTCCCCTCATCTTTCGCAGCGTACCCTCTCTTTAGTAGTGTGTTTTATCTTGCATAGTTCCACGTAATCGACAGCCATTTTTTTTTGCAGCCTCACTTTTTCCATTCTCGATCTCGTCGGAACATTATTTGTTAGCATCTGCTCAGTTCATCCTCTCTAGCTACCTATTGAGTTGGTTGTTGACAAGCAACTTTCCCTGATAAGCAATAAGGTGTTCGGCTGTGGCGTGTACTACTGAAAAAATAGAAAATTATGCGTTTACAATTCTTACTCGCCGCCTTGGTGCTACCACTCTCCAGTGGATTTGTCACCCCCAACAATGGCATGACAAAGCCCCAATCACCACCTCAATCAACTACAACATCCCTATCAGTGAAACGAATGCCCATCACGATGCCAACACAAGAACCCATGGTCCCCTATCGTGCACCCGGCAGCAGCTACGATCAATTCATCGGCTTGAAATCACGTCAACTCCGCGATCGTAAATTGTGGATTGCTCGGTACATTGACGAAGAGGCATCCAACTCGATCATTTCATCCCTCTTGTATTTGCAATCCCAGAGTGATAAGGAAGATATTAAATTGTATCTCAATATTCCGGGGGCGAATCTCCGTCCGGCACTGGCCATTTACGATGCCATTTCAGAGCTCAAGGCTGATGGAGTGAAAATTGCCACAACGAACATTGCACTATGTGCTGGGATGGGATCACTGATAGCTGGGGCAGGGACGAAGGGTATGAGATACTCTCTTCCCAATGCGAGATTCTTATTGCAAAAGACTGGGATGGATCAAGTCTTTCGGGGACAGGCGACCGATATTGCTTTGGAGGTTCGTAACATTAAGAAATGGAATGAATTGATGAATGTTGAAATCTCCAAGGTTACGGGACAATCGTTAGAGAGGATTGATAATGACTTGAAGCGTGATTTTTACTTGAGTAGTGAGGAAGCTGTACGGTATGGATTGATTGATGAGGTATTGTTGCCCATGCCTGGCAAGAGAACGCCCCCTAGTGATGTGGTGGATTTGGGAAGTTTCCAGAGTGGCAGTGAGCAAAAGTATCAGGGGGAGAACCCACCATCTACGGATGGTCAGCAGCAGCAGCAACCTGGAGCGCCGGGTCAGGGTATGTTCAGTAATGGCGATGATGATGATGGTCCCAAGATTGCCAAGGGATAAATAATAGAGAGTGATGAATAATCATATTTACGCAAGCGAATTAAATCCTTGACCAATCCCCAGCTACCAGAGGTTGTATTACACGTATTCTAGCTAATTGAAATTCCCAATTTTGATGACTCTATCATGAGATAGGATCCTTATTCGGTAATGCCAATCTTTCATTAATAAAAGTTATAATACTAATTGTGCACATCATGTGCAACACTGCCAACACCCCAACTAATTCTCTACGGGGCATGCTCCGCATTCTCCGGCAAATAATTCTCCCAATTGTACGGCAACTTGTGCTTCAAAGTCAATTCCCCCGTTCGTTTATCAATCACAATATTATTCTTCATCTTTATTCTCTTCTGCAATGTCGTTTTGAGACGCTTCTTTCCTCTCGTCACTTTCTTTTTGGGGACGGCGAACCATAGTGATTCTTCTAGCAGAGATGGCAAAGATGACGATGATGTGTCTACATTGTTAAGAGAGTTGCTGTCAATGTAGTGAGAGGGTATTCCAGCGAGGGAGAGTTGTGGAGCGATGGGCGGGAAGAATCGATTTATCTGTTGGCGAAGAGCGGAAATTGCTCTGTCTCTGATGTGTGAAATAAGCAGCATGGTATATATTTGTATTTGGTGACGGTATGGAGAGTGGAAACGCTACCAGTAATAGAACAAAAGAAGTTGCTGAACTATCTACTACTCCTATGATGTTTGCTTGGCCATAATTGATAATTGGTTTGGCTTTCTATTTGGCTTGCTCATCTTTTCACGTGGATTTGAATCGTGATGGGTTGCGTTATTGCGTTAGGGTCGTGACGGATCCATAATATCGCTACTTCATCGCCAGCTGCCGCACAACAACAATAGCAGTACGTAGACGCAGCATGCATGCATCGCCTCAGCAGGCGCACTGGTGTGCTTACTTATTGCCATTGCCTCTCTGGCTTGCTGGGTTGCGGTTGAGCTGCTAAATGGCTTCATCTCAGTCAAAAAATAATGGAAGATGACTTGGATAGCTCGGATGATGTTCAGCTTTCTTCTCTTATCGACGGCAAGCGTGCGCCCCGACAACCAGATAAAGACACTGCGGACGATAATGATGTCGATCGAAGAATAATAATTCAAAGACCGCTTGAGCTCGAAACAAGCTCCAGTTTAGATGTGAAATTGCAAAAGAGAAGAAGGAGACGTCGTTTCAATAGATTTGTCAAATTGTTCGTATCTCTGGCAGCAGTACTACTGATAATAGCATCTCTTTATTGGCGTGTATTGCCCGTGAGCAGAGAGCAGGATACTTCAGGAACAATGGACTGTTATCCTCCTGGAACAATGGACTGCTCGAAGAAGGATGCGGTGGAAGACGAACCCAACCCACCAACGTTACCAGATTCCATCAAGATATTCTATCCACCACAGACGCAACAAGAAATCGAAGCATTAAATGCAGAACTGAGAAAATTTTCAGATCCAATCATTACTAAAGAAGAATTCTTCAGCAAGACAACATTGCCACCTCCGCCAAACTATCCAGATTTCACATACACGTCAGATTTACATTTCACTCCCAAAAGAACTGCTTTGCTCTTTGCCCCCGGAGTTTATGAAGGTTTAGACTTCGAGGTTTCATATTACACATCTGTCTTGGGCCTAGGTGCCGTACCTTCTGATGTATCATTTACAAATTGTGATAAAGGTCCCCACGTAGACGCAATCAATAAATACACAACTAGACCGCCAAATGGTTCAGGTTTGGATACCTTTTGGCGCTCTGTGGAAAATATCGCAACCAATCCTAGATATGGCATGAGATGGGCAGCCAGCCAGGCTGCTCCTTTGCGTCGAATACACGTCCAATCAGATTTATTGTTGTTCGATGGAGATGCATGGGCTAGTGGAGGGGTCCTTGCAAATGCCATTGTTGACGGCAAGGTCAACTTTGGAGGACAGCAACAATACTTGCTTAGAAACGTTGATTTGAAGCAGGGCGCAATAAACGGGGCTTGGAGCTTGGTATTTGTTGGATGCACTGGTGAAACTCCCTCGGAAAATAATGGATTGAAGGCTGGGCCATCAATATCAGTTGATAGCTTTCCAAAGTTGAGGATTGAAAAGCCATTCATTACCATGAGAGAGAATGGTGAATTTGAATTGCGTGTTCCATCTGTTGTGTTTGGTCAAAGTAACAATGATGTCTTGGGCTCGCAGTTTGGCGGAGAAGAAGTGCGAAACTTTACTGGGGTAAAACTAGGTGTTCCTAGCACCGATGCAGCTGATAATTATTTGACTCTACAAAAGGCACTTGATGAGGGAAAAGATCTGGTGCTATCACCTGGAGAATATCCTTTGGCTGCAAGTCTGGAAGTAAAACATCCCAATCAAGTGATTCTTGGGCTGGGATATGCCACACTTAAAGCACCTCTGAATGGACTACCTTGTATTCGCGTTCACCCAAATATACCTGGAGTGCGTATTGCAGGAATAATGTTAGAGGCTTCCGTTCTCACAGATCACATACCGTCATCGTCTTTACTTCAATGGGGAATACAAGGCATGGATGATGTAGGTGACAAAGAAAACCCAGGCCTTTTGAGTGACATATTTTGTCGAGTTGGAGGAGCATCTTATGATAGACATGTTTCCACGGATGTTATGATAGAACTGCACTCAGGCAACATCTATGGTGATAACCTTTGGCTTTGGAGAGCAGATCATGTCAAATTGCATCCTGGCGAAGAAGCTAATTTCCCTCACATTAGCCCGTATTACCGGCAAACAGTCATGGGAGAATGCCAAGTTAGGAATGGAATGAAAGTGTACGGCGAAGCTGTCACGATGGTTGGGTTATTTATTGAACACACGACTGAGGATCAGCTCATTTGGGAGGGTGACAAAGGATATGTTGCGTTTTATCAGTGTGAATTACCGTACGATGTCGACCAATCTTATGCCGATAAATCATTCGTCGGCTATCGAGTGGGCTCAGATGTGGAGAGTCATACGGCAAGGGGAATTGGAATTTATTCCAACTTTCGGGATTTTGATGTCAACGTTGCAACAGCAATTTCTCATCCAGAAAGTGCTGGAATAGTGATGAACAATTTATTTACTGTTTATCTGGACAACCAGGGTAAGATCAATTCGATAGTGAATGGGAAAGGTCCTGGGGCTGTTTCGGAGTCAGACAGAGGTCGTCCTTTTCGATGCAGTGATAATACATGCTCAGATTAGTTTAACGAGTATCTCATGACTAATTACAAAATTGATAAGAGGTTGTCTAAAATGTTTACAGCCTTTCATTATGTTCCTGTGCCTCCGGTGATTGTCGTCTGCCAATCTGATTCTGGCGCACCCACTATGCTTGTTGTTATGGGTTCAAATCCGTAGTTGTATGTTCCTCTTTTCATGTCCTCCTCCTCTTGCTGCTTTAAGTCGTCCATCGCACGTCTCCACTCAATATCTATTGGGTTGCCTACGCTACTAGAGTGGTTTTCGTTTGATCCGTCGTCACATAAAAGCAAGTGCGATAGACTACGTACGATGTCATCTCGCAATTCCTCTGGCGTAACACCTTTTGTTTCAGGCAACCATACAATCACGAATATGATAGTGAATAAAAGGACGACTGCAAACGGCACAAACGAAAAAGCTCCAAGGCTACTTTGAAGGTAAGGAAAAACGAGCCCCACGATAAAGCTGCACACCCAGTTGAGCTGGCACGATGCTGACATTGCTGTGGCAACGTATTTCGCCTCAAACATTTCGGCGACTATCAGCCAAGGTCTAAAGAGGTATGCACGGCACATTGTTAAGGTTAGGAATAAAGCGAATAAAGTCAATTCAAAAGCATTACATATCACCGTGACCTGTACTTACATTGGCCCAAGGCCGATTTCAAAGAAAGATACAAATGAAATCACAAAGAACAGAGATGCCATTTTGCTAAAGTATCCCAGCAGACACACCACGAGCATTATCGACGACAGGAACATTCCTCCTGCAGACCAGAGGATTAGTGTTCGTCTATTAGTATTCTCCATCAGCAACAACGCTATATACGTGGCAGCAACATTTACTCCGCCGACTATGGTTGTGCCAAGAAGAGGGCTATCAATTAGTCCCTCAAAGAACATTGTCGAATAGTAGAATACTGCATTGATGCCACAAAGTTGCTGAGCCATCTGCAGAGCAAGAGAACAAACAAGAAGGTTCCGTATCTGTTTGTCCATTAGCATCGCAAAGAATGCCACCTTTGAGCTTGTGTGCTCCTCATTATTGTCGCAAGCCTGCTTATGAGACGCACTAACAAAATGATTTACCTCAATTTCGATTTCATGATCATATCTAAGTCCGCGCAGCTTTTTGATAATGTGACGCGCTCGACGTGAAGCTCGATCTCTTCCAAGCAACCATCGTGGGGACTCAATAAGGAATGGAAAGCATAGTATTTGAACTACTGATGCAACTACGGTTACTGAGAACAGTATCCGCCACCCTTTTTCCGTAGCAAAGGGGAATGCAAGCAAGTCACTCACGAATATACCCGTAACAAGACAGAATTGCGTCAGTGTCCCTAATGTTCCTCGAAGCGTAGGGGGAGCAAGTTCACCTAAGTATATTGGCACAAGTACGCTTGAGAATCCACTTGCAAATCCAATGACAAACCGAGACATTGTAATGAACATCATGTTCTTTGCAGTTGTTTGAATGACGCCACCAATAAGAAACGTATAGATGCATATAGCCATCGCGCCTCTTCTCCCACGTGTATCAACAAGCGTACCGGCAGCAATCGCCCCTAAAGGGCCGCCAACTGCAAATACTGACACTGCCCAGGACCACTCAAGAGTTGAATGTCCCGAGAACACTACCGACGATGGAGCGTTCATTACACCAGTATTGTAACCTACTAAGAATTGACACAATCCTGCAACGAATATGGCAATTATCAAAGGAGTAGTGACAAGTACAGCATCCATTTCTAGTTCATCCATAAGTAATAAACTAGCACGACTTCTGCGAGAGTCACGCTCGAGCTCGGATAAATGTTGGTTGGTCCTCGAGTACACAATTTGATCCTGTTCCAAAGTATCTAAATCCGCGGCATAGGATGCGAATGCTTCCGTTATGTTTCTTTCTTTCTGTTGCATTCCAAACACAGCTGTAAAAGGTACCCTCTCGTAAAGCTCGTGCCGACCTAACTGTAATGGAGTGAGATAACCCGGAGCTCCATCTGCGTGCACACTGTACGATTTGGTGAGCATTTGCTGCCCAGGGACCATCGATGCCATTCCAGCCGGCTGCGATTTGTGTGCTTCCGACATCTGAGGCTCCTGAGGAGCGGGATTTTGCAGCGGTTGAGTGAACGGGTGATGATAATGAGGTGTGGGCATCGTTGCTGTATTGTACCACGGACTGCTGCCGTTTCCTTGCTCCAATAGCCGCCGCCTCTCATCTTCATTGGCAGCCATCGTACTAAATGTATTCGTCGGCACTATTGTTTTGTTCGTTCCGTTTGGTGGCTCTGATGAATTGATAGTAGATCAACAAACATCATCATGGTGACGATTGAGATCTAAAAAATTTTCCTTTGGTTTTAGATTGATGTGCGTCATGGCAAAATAAGATGGCATCTTAAAACAGCTACACCTCATCTTTCGTTTGCTGGCTACTTACTGGCTACGATACTGGCTTGGATGCTCAGTACTCACAGTACGATATACCATACGGATGGAACCAGATCTGTCGCTTGGAGCTTGCTGGGGTGCCTCGGCGTAGCAGATTTCTACCTAACCCCCACTACCACCTCAAGGTTGCTCTGTTTACGTGTCAACTATTATGGGTAAAATCAAAGAAACACGTAACAGACATTTCTTAGTATGAATATGAAGGTAGATATGAGACATATCTGACGAAAAAGATCACCAAGTTGCGTAAACACGAAGGACATCAAACCTATCCAAGATTTGATGTCAAAACAAACCAAGAATTGACTAATACCATCAATTGTGTACCTTCCACTAGGTCTCTGCATTACTCCTCTTTCACATGCTCATCCTCATCTTCATCAAGATCAAGGATGTAAAAGGTTTTGATATAACTCTTTACAGTGCTCATGTAAAAACGATCAATTGGATCGTAAACATGATCCTCTAAAAAGTCCCTGATTTCATCAGAGAAATGAACGATGATGTACCACAATATCGCGGAGAATTCCACCAAGTTCTCGAGGATGAACCCAAGGAAGTAGGGCAAATTGGATGTCTGAATCCAGCGTTCGACGTCCGGATCATACAAACAGAGAAAAATAGATGGAAAAGTTAGTATAACTTGCTGTTCAAGCGCGCTTCTTTTCTTAGTCTTTTCTGCTTCCAAAAGCTTCCTGCTGGCTGGAACCAAATCCGCCAAGCGGTTCTCCATGGTTATGAAGAGGACTTCCATCCTGCTCAAAGGAAAGAATGGTTAGAAGTTTCGTTTAAACAATTGCTCAGAAGGTAGTATATTTTGAACTCACCAGAGTACATTGAGATCCGTAAACATCAGGTTGATATAGACTGGTTTCCAGCAGTCCGTGGCATCGCCTATGCCTTGTTCGGCATACGTTTGGCAAGCTCCCCTGTCGATTATTACCCTTGTCTCGGGTCTAAAGGTAATAGATACAGGCAAAGGAGAAGGTTATGTATCAAGAATTTGTACGATGATGAGAAAGAGCCACCAAATTGCCACTTACTTCAAATACTGACCAACGAGCCAGAGAGCCCAAGCTGCAACCCTGATTGTTCCAGAACCTACAGTAGTCCTCGCATAAACATAAAACATGTACATCTCGTGCTTCCTTCTGTTGAAGCGGTGTTCGTTTCGCTGCTCGGCTGTTTGGTTTGGGACTCTTCTGGGGGAAGTCTTCGCAGCCTGCCTTGCGTATTTGACTCCCAAGTATACGTGTCGAACTGACCGAAAAATCATGCCACAATACCCGAATAAGATGATGGGGTGCTGGTTGACAGGGTTTTCATTTGTCATGATCGCCATCATGCAGATGTGAGCACATACAATGACAATGGCCACTCTACCAAACGCCCTATGAGCTTTCCAGTTTGTCTTAGGAGTCAAAGACCAGCCGCCTTCCTGCGCCTTGTAGATCTGGATAAATCCAACGAAGAGCCAAATGATACCAATGCCCAAGTGGTAACTGAAGAAGTAATCCATTCTTCCCCACTTATCTTCCTTCGGCGGCGGTGGATAACGGGGCGGAGCTTCATCAACAACTTCAGAGTACCTGTTTAATGGACAGGGAGAATGCATTAGAAGGATGGACGTGTTTGATGTACGTACAACATACATAGTGGGAACATGTACAGTTTGCGGTGTTCTGGTTCACACTTTTGAACTTGCGGAATAGCAGTGAGATTAAAAGATTCGCAGCCAAATAAATAGTATGAAATCAAATTTAATGGCCCTTGCAGCGTGATGAGATCATGCGCCCACCTGCTGTCATAGTAACGCGTGACAGCCATTGGAATAGTGATGGCAATAAACCACATGAACATCCACATAACCATGGAATCAACTTCTTTTGGGACGAAAAAGGAAGCACAAACATCTTTTCCAATGTCAGCATGAATCTTCGAAATTTCGATTGATTCGGCTTGTCGTGGTCGTAGAGAGGACTAGTGACTGTCTTGAGGTAACTTCCTTCAGAAATCAAGATGTGGTAGTGGGCAGCCAGGTAGAACACAAGGATCGCGATGAGGATGACGCCGGTAATGCCACCTCTCTCTACACACATGTCATCCCATGAAGTGAGATTGATTGCAGGGGGGATCACAATGGCCCCGCTATCCGACGGAGGAGAGCCAAAACCAAAAGGCATTTTTGCAGATTGTTTGGTGAGCGTTTGCGTCTATACACTGTGATGCGGTAGGTCAATGGTCATGAGCTACTGCAATGAGCGAAGCAATAGGTAGATAGGTACAGCTAACAGTAGTTACGCGATGCAATCTGGCTTTCATCTGCCGCGAGCGGACGCCGAAGATTTCCGACCAAAGATCTTCCGTTCGTCAAGAGAGCTTTTCCTTCCTCCATTCTTTCCCATCTGCTTTGACAGAAAAGCGGCACTCATTTCATCCTTCATATAAGTCATTATCATCGCCTGAGTCATTATCATCGCCACGCTATGACTGAAGGGGAAAGTATGGTAGGGGGAAAGTTCAGGTCACGACAAGCGAAGAAGACAAAAGCAAAAGCCACACCGCACCGCCGTCCTACACATCCTCCTGAATCAAAACACCTCAGCTCCCCGAGTGCGACGCACCCAGCACCTCCATCAACTCAACCAAATAAGTAGCCTCCAATAGCACAACGAATAATTAACAAGCACGCCGCAGCCAAACTGAGATCACGAAAATAATATGCGGAGGAAATCTTCCGCCCGCAAGTCCGCAGTCGGTAGCGGCCGGATGATATCCGTCGTTGAAGAAGATGTTCCGTGCGAAAATTCTACAGCCGAATTGACTGACTTCAATTCTGACACTAGCAACAGGTCAGGTAGTCGAAACGATTCTCTAGTCAATAGTGATGCAGATAAAAGTGGTTCCTTTTCGACCAAAAGCCGCGGATCCATCATGTCTTCCAGTTCCTCCATGAGAAGCTACTCTGGTGGTAGCACCGATCGCATTAAACTCGCACACTCTGAAACTGTCCGTCATGCCAGCGTAAAAAATCTGACAATGAATAAGTTGCGCTTTACTTCGTTGAAGTTGCACGGCCGCAAGAAAGAGACTGAAATGTTACGTGCAAGTTTTGATAGGTTTGTGAGCAACCAGGCCAACACACAATCGGCTCGAAATGAGGGAGATAACACTCTAAATACGTCGAAGCGGCAGAGTTTGGCACGGAGGGGATCGCAAATGACAAGAAAAAGTGGATCCAAGAAAATAGCTGACCTCTTTCCAGAATTTAGTAACACAAACTCGAGCGAGGTGGTTTTTATCAGTGGGGAATCAGGAACTGGGAAGGTGAGATGAACAGTAGCTGCCTCAGATTGCGTATCTTCTGTTAATATTTGACTCACTGTATTGATACTCTTTTTTACAGACTGCTCTGGCTGAATCGATCAAAGGAGTCGTCGGACGTAACCATGGACTCTACATTAGCGGTAAATTCGATCTACAAAACCTACGCGAACCATACTCCGGTATCATTTCCCTCTTCCGCGAGCTTTGTGGAGAAATACTGCAGCTTCGGAGAACAAACAGGGATAGGTATCAGGAAATGCGTAATAGTATTGTCTCGGAGGTGGGAAATGAGATCTTACTTTTGATTAATGTTATACCGGTGTTGGAAGAGGTGATTGAGAACCCTTTCATCCCGGATGTTGTTGCTGATCACGGTAATAAGGAGGCAAAGGAGAGGTTAAAGTATGCCTTTCTCCAGTTCTTCCGAGTCATCTCCAGATACTTTGATCACTTCGTGATTGTGCTCGATGATTTGCAGTGGACTGACGCGCTGAGCATTGAGCTGCTGAATGGGATTATCGGCGATATAGACATCAGAATCATGTTTATCGGAATTTACCGCTCCAACGAAGTTGACGAAGCTCATTACCTATCGAAAACGATTCGAGATATGCATGCCGCAAAGCTTAGGGGTGACTTTGAGGTGACTGAAATATCAGTGGGGAATTTGGACAAAGAAATCTGCGAAGAAATATTGATGGAGCTTTTGTCTGTTGATCCCAGTGCTGCAACCAACCGCTTGGCAGATATTTGTTACAAACGCACAGTGGGAAATGCATTCCATTTGCTCGCATTCTTGGCAATGCTCGAGGAAGAGGAACTATTAAAGTTTAATCTTGGCCTGTTCAAATGGACATGGAACTGCGAACAGATTGAAGAAAGAACTGCAGCTACTTCCAATGTTGTTGAATTGATCCTGGCGAAAATATTTAAGCAGTCGGAAGAGATGAAGAACCTTCTTCAGCTTGTTTCGTGTTTAGGGGATTCTTTTGACAGAGATATTGTTCTTTGTGCATTTCCAAAAATGAGGGATGACAACGCATGTGATCCTGTTGAGCTACAAAATGAGGTTGATGAACTCATTTCTTTGGCTATTCGTGAGTCTTTCCTTGAAACAAAGGGCGATTCGCGTTACTGCTGGGTTCACGATTCTATTCAAGCAGCGGCATCGCAGCAACTCGGCGAAGCTGAAATGAATGCGTATAAGTTTAAGCTTGGGAAGGTACTTTTTCAAAGTTTGGAAGAAAGAGAAGTGGAAAGTAACCTATTTGAGATTGTCAACTTGCTGACGAGTGCTGAGGAATGTCCCGAAGCAGACAGAGTTACTCTGCTGAATTTATGTCTCAAAGCTGCAAAGGTAAAGATCCAACGTGATTGTTAGTGACTTGTACCGTTATTGACTCTAACTCAACCGATTGCATTCTCTCCTCCGTTGCAACAGAAAGCTACAGAGTTCTCTTGTTTTGACAGCTGCATCAACTACGCAGAAAAGGGTATCTCACTCCTGCCTCCAGACAAGTGGAGTCAGGAGCGGGAAACTTCTTTGGGTCTGTTCTCCCTCATTGTTGAAGCTTATTTTAGCAATGCTAATATTGACAAAATGAAGTTGTATGGCGATGAGGTCCTAAATGAACCAACGTTGACTGAGCTGGAAAAGGTGCGGGTGCACAGCTGCAATATTAGTCTGGTTGGAGGGATCATGAACAAATCGCGAGAAGCTCTTAATATGAGCATTGCTGTCTTGAGAAAGCTGGGGTGCAAGTTTCCAAGAAACAAACTTCTACAAGCACGCTTGGCTTTATCTTCACTTGCAGCTACAAAACTACCCACCAAGAAAGATGTTGCAGATCTTCCGCCAATGACTGATCCAATTAGGAAGGCATGTATGGATATTATGGTGAGTGCTTTCTGATTGTTACCATCCTCACACTGAATGTATTTGTCTCTTACATTGATTTCTCTCTGCGTGTGCAGGTAAACGCTGCAACTTACAGCCATCATTGCAATAATGTTTTTGCATTTATAATGATTACCGCCAGGATGGTGCGATGGACAATGCAACATGGGGTAGATGTCTATTCAGCACCCGCTTTCGCTATTTTTGGCATCGTTAAGAATGCGTCTTCGTACAAGAATGGAGCTCAATACGCGGATCGTGGATTTCAACTTCTTGATCTTTGCGCAGATGGCAAAAGAACAGAGAGCAGAGTAACATACATATCTTGGTTCATGGTTTATCCATTTTCAACGCCTATTCATTCAACTTTGAACCATTTACTTCGTGGTTATAAGGTTGGCATGGAAATTGGAGACACTGAATCCGCCATGTGGAACGTCTCGATGTACATCTGCAGTTCTATTGTTGCCGGGAAAGCTCTCAAACCACTGGCGGTTGACTGCATTACATATATTGAGCAAATGAAACAGCTTGACCAAGATTATATACTTCATCAGACACTTCCATTCGCACAGGGAGTGCTCAACATGCTAGGAGACGCGGAAGATCCGTTGTTATTGTCTGGATCTGCAATGGTCGAAGAGGAGTATTTGCTTATGATTGAATCATCTGACGCGCGAGTGATGAGTTTTCTCCACCTTCAGATATTCAAAAGTTTCATATGCAATTTCTTCGGCGATTTCGAGCAAGGTGCCAAGCTTGCTCTAGAACGTGGGGATGAGTATGAAAAAAAGAATGGATCTCCTCTCGCGATGGTGGATTTTCTTCATCAAGGTATATCCTTGTATACAATGGCGCGTCGGACAAAAGAGAAGAGATACATCAAGGCGGCAAAGAAAGTCAAGAAAAAAGTTGCCCAATGGGTTAAGAAAGGCAATATTAATGCCGTCCATTATGTCCCATTCCTTGAAGCAGAAGAGGCAGCTTTAGAGGGCAGATCAGATAGCGCAACAAAATTCTACTCCAAGGCAATTACTTTAGCCGCACGTTCAGGATTTCAGCAGAATGCTGCGCTTGCTAGCGAACGATTTGCAGAATATCTGTTGCTTGACTTGAAGGAAAACGATAAGGCTGCACAATACTTCCAGGATTCTATCAAATACTACTCAGGTTGGGGGAGTGATTACAAGGCTGAGATGTTGAAAAAGAAATACGAACATCTGTGGCTAGATGAGATTCCACTGGACATTACTGTAAGTACTTAAAGATTATTGCATGTACTCAACCATTTTGCCTCGGCAGTTTCCAGTTGATAGTTGCTTCAACGGGATGGAAAAAGTGACCTCTTTCCGGCCGTGTAGGTATCCCAAAAATTTTCTCAGATCTTCGTTTTCTTGCTCTCCCTGACGACACACCAATTTCCATGATACCATGACCATGATGTAATGCCGGCGCCGGCCACAGACAAAGGAGGAAGATGAAGAGGGATAAGTAGCTTGATGTGATGCTACAAGATCTTAGATAACTATTGTGAATGAGAGCAGACGGAGATGGTAGGAGCGTGACATAACTAACTATGTCATCTTCCAAATCGAATACCGATGGCATCCTCGACCACAATGTTTTCGTAAACAACACAATTCGCATAGTGAACTGTCATGCCGAGGGGGAATGCGGCGATGTGATTATATCAGGTATTTTGGTAGATATCCCCGGTGACACTCTTTGGGAGAAGTCGCGCTACATTGCCAATGATAGTCGACTACGCAATTACGTGTTACAAGAACCCAGAGGTGGAGTATTTCGTCATGTTAATTTGCTGGTGAAACCGATTAATCCTAAGGCAGCCGTAGCATTCATTATTATGGAACCAGAGGATACACCGCCCATGTCAGGAAGTAATTCAATCTGCGTGGCAACGGTTGCATTAGAAACTGGAATTATTCCCATTACATCTGACATTATGAACTTTCAGATGGAATCACCGGGAGGTTTGGTTGATGTCACAGCCAAGTGCAGTGGTGGCAAGGCAACTCAAATTCGTGTTACCAATGTACCATCTTTTGTAGGTGATGTTGGAGTCAGGCTCGAGGTAGAGGGTATTGGAGCACTGACAGTAGACACTGCTTATGGGGGCGATTCCTTTGTTGTCGTCAATTCCGAAGATTTGGGCTTAGACATAAGACCCGACAATGCGAAACATCTTGTCGAGGTTGGGATGAGCATAACCCAAGCTGCAAACGAACAATTAAAGTTTGTTCACCCAACAAACGAGAGTTTTGCGTCTCATTTTTCATTTTGCATGATAGCTAAACCAATATTTTATGAAGGTGGTGTTGCAATTAGCCACACGGCTGTGGCTATCCAACCTGGCAAGATTGATAGAAGTCCAACAGGAACTGGCTGCTCAGCACGTATGGCTTTGTTGCATGCAAAGGGTCAGCTGAAAAAGGGCGACAAAATGATTGGTAGGTCAATAATTGGCTCGCAGTTCCATTGCCGTATAGAAGAGGAACTAGAAGTTGCTTCTGGTGTTAAAGCCATACGTCCCTCGATAGCTGGACAAGCGTGGATTACTGGAACAACAGAACACCGCCTTCATAGCACTGATCCTTACCCATTCGGATATAGACTTACAGATACTTGGCCCAAGAAGCGATGGTAGATTACTAGCAGCATCTCAGCAAGGCGGCAAGCGATGCGACGCTGGAAAGGACCCTCTCTTTTCGATTTTAAAGAGTGTGATAAAAAGCATGTGTTCAATGTAATTGATGAAAGAAGAGCTGATCATAAGTATCGTCTATGATCTACGCTGCGGTAGATGCCAAGGTCTGACTCTCTGCATAAAATAGCAGTCCTGTACAACTTAAAAAGTTACTCTTCATACATAAAGAGCACTCTTGATGTGACTTCATTGCTGTGATGACAGTCTTTGAAGTCACAATACTATCTACTCTGGAGCTTCCAAGCGTTGAAAAAGTAACAAGCCCTCACGCAAAGCATATCACGCAGCATACCCAAACTAACCAAAGCAAGAGATAATTTGCCACCATCAAGCTTACTACCGTCTATCTCTTGCCAAATGACTCCCACTTCTGAAACACAAATATTGAGCTTCTCTGCTATCACTACCAGCTCAGTGTCAAACGCCCATCGACGCAGATGCAGGTTTGTAAATAAAGATATTGCAGCGCCCCTTGTAAACAGTTTAAATCCACATTGAGTATCCTTAATTTTGGGTGAACACAATGCCTTGACGAAGAAATGAAACGAATGCATCAAGAACGTTCTAACTTTGCTCCGTGATGCTTTGCTTTCTTTTTCCAAGTGTGCGCGAGATCCAAAGACTGCTAATTTCGGAGGCAAAGTAGTATTGTTTCCACCTCTGCTGTTCATTGTATGCATCTCTTTAAGAAGCTTTGGCAATCCATCTGTTATATCAGTTGCCCCATCCGCATCAATCATAAGACAGAGTTGTCCCAGACTTCGTAGCATGCCCGTCTTCACTGCTCCTCCTTTGCCAACATTTTGATGCATGGATATTAATTTGATCGTATCACCGCTAGTTAAAGTTGCTGCATATGTTCGTACAACATTGCGTGTGTTGTCGGAAGAACCGTCGTCAACAATAATTAATTCATATTTGATGAGTGATTTGTTTCTGCGCTGATGACTGTGGCCAATTGCTGCTTCAAAAAGTTGTGTCAGATTATGTCTATCTTTGTCCAAGTAACCAAGGGTTTCATCCAGCATTATCGGCAACCGATCCTCCTCATTATAGGCAGGTATGATAAGTGAAAGGAGATCATCACCTTCGCAATTACTTTTCTCTCCGCCGGCTAATATTGTTTCGGTACAACCCAGTCCACCCTTTGTGCATTTGTAAGCAGGGTAAAATATGTAGCAGAATAGTGCCAAGATGAATACTGCGCCGATGCATGAATAGAGTGCTGGTACCCCTGTTGCTGTTGCTACTGCCTCCGTCAAAGTCATCAATATCATTGTGCACGATTGTACTGTAGCAGCAGACAACACAACAGCAACAGAGCGGTTTGCGGTTGGCTTCACAGCTTCACATCCAGTTCACATCTAAAAGTGACTCGAACTGACCACCCTACTAAAACAATCGTAGTTAAATAAACTTTTTTTATGCAATCTGTACATAGTTTAAGCTAGTATGAGATTGATTGAAATAATATTTTCGAAAGGTAATAGATTCGGATGACAAAGTGGGGTAGCTTTTCATTTCCATCCTCAACCTCCAACATACGCACCCCTCATTTTTTGCAAAAATAGATCTTCACCATGTTCAAAAAATTTGATCCGTCGGAGGATGTCTCCACATCCACCCAAGTAAAAGCATCCGTTCAACGCGGTATCAAAAGCCAAATACATGAATCTCATCCAGCCCTCGGTGAAGCTATACTCGACGAATTACTCCCCAAGAAACCTCCGCTGGTGCAATATAAAATCGGACCCCATTTGATGCTATATTGCAAACAAAGTCCTGATAAGGCGGGGGGAGATGAACCGGTGTTTTTTCAGCATAGAGATGGCCCGATATTGCCTACGTTGAAATTTGTGCACAAATATCCAAAGGTTGAATTTACTAGGGTTACTGTAGACAAGGGTGCGATTCCGTTTTTGCTGGGCGGGGCTAACGTAATGTGCCCTGGTTTGACCAACCCTGGTGGAGAGATGCCAGCTGATGACGGAGAGAATAATGGATTGGAAAAGGGAGATGGAGTTATCATCTATGCTGAGGGGAAGGAGTTACCTTTGGCTGTCGGTGTGATGACAATGAGTTCAAGTGATGTACGGAAAAAGAATAAGGGAAATGGAATTGAAGTATCTCACTTTTTGGGAGATGGACTGTGGGGAACCGACGAGATTCAGTAGAGGAATTGACACAATCCTAGACAAGAGTAGAAAGAATGAACTGATTGATGATTTAGTTTAGATCATATAACTAATATATTGTGGATAACACTTCAATTGCTATGATACCTCGAAACTCGAAACGACGTCTGTGATGTAATGTTCATTCCTTCAACATCTTATCATAACGTTTCAGAAACGATGGCGGGACAATTGCGTCGGCTGCAGCATTCTGTTGACCTAGAAACTCCTTCAATGAACGTTTCTTGCCTCCTATGGGTACGTTGCCATTGTTGCCCTTCCCTTTACCCAGACCGACGGATTGGTGTGTTCTTCCTCCCAACTTAGTCCGAACATCCTTTGCATAGTCTACTGCATCGTTACGGATGACTATAACAGCACTGCGCATACTTTTACGATCCTTAACATTCTGTTGAGTGGTTGCTGCAACAGGTCCTTTCTGCTTTCTTTCCATTGTCGTAGTCGAAAGAGATGAAGGGATGGCACGTACGTGAATCCAATTTGGGATTGTCGATGCCAATTTCTTCAGCAAATCCAGAATATAATTTTCCATTTGACGCTTATTTGGTGTGTCGCCAGAGTCAACACCCTTGGAATCATACCCAGCGCCACACGACATTTTGATTCGCAAATGAAACAGCACCCTGCTTAAATCGATACTTGTTACCGGTGTAGCAATCGTTCGAGACTTCTCAAGTTTTCCTGCAGTCTTGTCGGTACTCTCATTATGAACAATTGCAGTCCAGGCTACGTTTGCATCCTTCATAAAATCAGACATAGGTAATCGCCCAGCATTACTTGCACTACCTCCGCGCCGCTGTGAGTACGATCTCAATGCATCTGCAAGCTCCAATAATGCATTTTCTTCGCTCTGTCGCGACGCAGTTGCCGATAAAGTTTTGTCTACTGTTGATGCGCTACTTGCTTTGTTGCGCAGTTGAGACTTGGCACGTACCCTCTCTTCTAGTGTCATCTTCTTTCCAGCGAACATCTCGTCATTTGTATCAATTATAGCGGTCGATGCAGCGACATTCCTGGCGGCTTCAGTTTTTGAAGTCACCTTCTTTGCATTCAGTTTGCGATGATCCAGAATCATCTGCGCATTCTTACAAGCATTCTCCCACCATGATATTGAGTCGGGTTGTGTACTGTCGTTAACTAACGCAGCATAATTTTTGGATTGGACATACATGTTCCTGAGTACATCACTTCTCGGAACCGAGGCAATCTTTGCCTTTGCTTTTGTCGGAGATACCGAATTAGGAGATGATACTGCCAATGTAACTGATTCAGGTGGCTTTATCATTTCCAGCTGATATTTGTTGCTATCCGTTGTAACTATTTGGAATAGTGGATACAACTTCGGTGTCATGTCACTTGATTTCCAACTGGATACGGTCATTAGGTTGAATAGTAGGCGTTCCTCATCTGACAAATGTTGTGTCAATTCTTCAACCTGCTTCGATAATTTTGTAGCCTGGATTATATTCGATTCATGAGCGGCATCATCCTTGCCAGCGCTAGTGGAAGCAGAGCCTGTCCACTCATGTGTTCGGGCCAATGCATAAAACTCCTCCAGAGACAGGCTCACGAATTTTCCTTTGGAATTTATCCAAAGCGTTGCCTCAATTTTTATGAGCGTCTCCAACTTTGGCAGTGAAAACATGATGTTGGTGCTGCTGCTCGGCTGCTTTGCTTAGTTCTGCCTCACCGATGGTAACGTTGTGTCTGTATTTTATGGATCCATGCCATTTTGATTTTGGCGACCGATTTTTGTTGATCGATCAAAGATGCACTCAACCTTATGGCGAGATGTGTGTCTCATTTGATAAGGGCCTTGCTTGCTTTTTCTTTGCTTTTTATCCTAAAAAGCTAATCCTACCGCCACAGTAATAGCATTATTTTGTATTTTGCCGCTATTGTACAAATAATAATACTCCTGTATATTAAGCTATTACCACGTCGCTAACATGAAGCATCCTACCTCTAGTATGATTGCTGCACTGGCTTTGAGTACCGTCGGCTGCAACGCATTCACTTCAATTGCCTCAAAACAAAGACCTTCCACTGCCACGTGGATGAGTAATACCCCAGCAACTCTTGTCAGTCAAGCTGCTTTCGTGTACGGTATCGATGTCCTGAAGGCAGATATGGGCTTGGAGATCATTCCCGATGAGCAAAAGCCAATGTATGCAATTGGCAAGCTCGATGCCGAGCTGCCTTTAGAACTTGTTAGTGGTATTAGATTCAGTGATTGTGAAACAGTAACACTTATCAGTCAGGTTAGACAAGATGTTGCTGATGCTACCGGGATTTCATCTTTGGATACCATTGTTGCTGTTCGTGCTGGGAATGATGGAGAGGGGAATTTTGCTTTTGAAAGCGATGTCAGAGAGTCAAGTATTCAGAATACTGCACAAGCTTACACAGAGGCAATTAATTTTGCGATGGCCAACAGCCTACCCTCAATAGAGTTAGAAATTAATCGGTTGGTCCCAATGATGCCTTCACAAGAAGATTTATAAATATGAGACACGACAATCTGACCACAGAACGTACTAAAGTAATTAACACTACAAATTTCTTTTACACCACGAAATACGACTGCTCAAATAGGAGTCATGCTGCTCAAATTTGCAAACACACTTGTAGGTTTTCCCGCCTCCAACTCATCTCTTCGCTTTTCTTTGAGGTACGTATCCACTGCATCAGCAACTCCTCTACCCTCGTGTATGGCCCATACAACTAAACTCTGTCCTCGGCGACAATCTCCCCCAGCAAAGACGCCTTGCATACTGGTACGGTAATCTCCGTACACAGCATGGATATTGTTCCTTTGGTCTAAATCCAAGTCCAGCTCTTTTGCAATGTAGTCCTCGGGAGATACAAATCCCATCGATAGTACTGCTAAGTCACAAGGCCACTCGCGCTCACTTCCCTCCACGGCAGTTGGACGTCCCGAACTCATATCAACATCTTGAGTGATCAGAGCCTTCACATTACCATCTTCATCCCCAATGAATTCCTTAGTCATTACTGAATACTCTCGTGGATCTTTTCCAAACACAGCACGGACTTCAGCATGTCCGTAATCAATACCATACACACGTGGCCATTGAGGCCATGGATTATCAGGGGCGCGTTCATTGGGTGGACAGGGCATCAACTCAAAGTTTGTGACAGACTTGCAACGATGACGCATGGACGTACCGATGCAATCAGTTCCAGTATCTCCTCCCCCAATCACGATCACATCCTTGCCTGCGGCAGTGATAAATTTCTCCTTGTCCCAGTTAGATTCCAATGTTCCCTCCTTTGTTAGGAGGAGACGCTTTTGATTTTCAGTGAGGAACTCCTGTAAGATAATGGGAAGAGAAGAGAGAGAGAGTCAAGAGATTAGCGACTGCGTGTTTTGAGATGATCAAGTGATGCTCTCTGTTTTCCACTTACCATTGCAAAATGAACACCCTTCAAATCCCTCCCTGGAACAGGCAAATCCCTTGGCTTGGTGGATCCAAGAGTAAGTGCCAATGCATCAAAATTAGCCCTCAACTCATTCACATCCACATTCTTACCAATGTTGGCATTTGTCACAAACTCAATCCCTTCCTCACGAAGCAAATTGACACGACGGTCCACTGTATCCTTCTCCAATTTCATGTTGGGAATTCCGTACATGAGCAGCCCCCCAATACGATCCGCGCGTTCAAAGACGGTAACCTTGTGTCCCATCTGATTCAACTGATCCGCCGTTGCCAAACCGGCAGGTCCAGATCCAACCACTGCTACAGTCATTCCAGTTCTTTCTTTGGGAATGCGAGGAGTAATCAACCCTTCCTTCCATGCATTGTCTACAATAGAGTATTCAATATCTTTAATGGTAATCGGCTGATCGACAAGTCCAGCCACACAGGCACCCTCACAAGGAGCGGGACAAACACGTCCTGTAAATTCTGGAAAGTTGTTTGTCTTGTGCAATCGTTCAATGGCATCACTCCATTGTCCATTGTACACTAAATTGTTCCACTCGGGGATAAGATTATTCACAGGACAACCAGTGTGAGTTTGACAAAATGGCGTACCGCAATCCATACAACGTGCCGCTTGTACTTTACGTTCGATGGATGTGTGTTTCTCATCGTCGCGTCCCTCGACGGGGTTAAGTTCCTCCCAGTCTAGGACACGTTTGGAGGCATCGCGGTAAGGTTCTTTGTTACGTTGGTAGTTGATGAAACCACGAAGTTTCTCGATAGGTTGGTAGGATCCATCGCGGCGTTTTACTCTGCACAACAAAAGTATTCAAGTGGAGATTGAAAGATGTATGGTATCAATTATTTTGAAATGATCAGCGACACATAGCAAGTACACATTAAAAGTACTAGACACAACATATGTTTATAAAAATACTCACTTGGGTTCATTGTCATGATCATAAATTCCTTCACGCCAGATCTCGTGTTTACCATCGCTACCGATCGGTCCGCCAGCCCTTGCGGCCTTGGTAGAAAGAGACCTTGTAGCACTATTGCGAACTAGTCGCCTAGCAACTGTAGATGCCATCATGGTTGTATTGAGTCCACTGCTTCTTGGGTACAATATCTCTTCTCTCTATGCAATCTGCCGTGCTGGATTCCTTACTTTTGCGTTGATGGTTCCGAGAGCAAAGAAGATCTTTCGGCAGTTTGGCGGACTTGTTGCACTTGCTGCTACTTCTGTTTGTCGTAATGGTGAATGAGAATCAAAGATTTTGAGAATACTTCATTTATAATTCACCTTTCTTCTCCCATCGCATCTTCCATCTCGCTTCCGAAACGGTCATCTTGTTTATTTTATTTGACCATGAAATTCTTACTGAGCGTTGCTACCGCGGCCCTCTCCATCGGCCTCGCCACCGCGGCCCCAGCCATCGTATGGAAGGCCGGCTCCTCCCCCGCCGCCCCCTCCTACATATCCGAGCGAAGCGACACCCGCTCTCTCCTCGCCTCCACGCTCAACAATGACGACAGCTCCGAAGCCTCAACCGGGCTTTCCGCTGTCATTTTTCTCGTGGAAAGGGATGCCGATGGATCCGAGGGGCTAGTTTCCATGGCTGCCTCGGGTAAATTACCCGGCGTGCAGGAGAAGCATGCACATGCCGATAGTATCCACTACCATGTCGATGGGGTGGAGAGTTCACGGACCGTTGCCAGGGACGCCCGTCTTTCGGGGGGGATGAACGTGGTGGAGGTGGCATTGGATGAGTTCCATCGCAAATTGGCTTCCTTGGCACAGTCCGAGCAGGATGAGGAAGTAGCAGAGGAGGCTGCCGTAGAGGGGGGGAAGAAGGTCAAGAAGGCTGAGCAGAAACGTCGACGTGCCATTTCGGAAGCCGATATCTTGATTGTGAGTGTAACGGACAAGGATAATGCTGCGGCGATTGACTCTTCCATTGTCAAGGCAATTGACTCAAAGGTTGTCCAAAATGTCATCCTTTCCTCCATCCGTTCCACTGATGAAGTCAAGCGTTCACGAAGAATGGCTGTCGTTGATAAAATGAACAAGAGTGCACGAAGTGCTTCTGCCGGCCGTCGTCGTCTTGACGAGAATAATGAAAACAATAATGACAATGGCAACCAGCAACAAGAAGAGGGAGTGTACTACGTCAACATGACACCCAATATTTTCGCTGGGCTGCTCTTCTTCTTTATGTTTGTATTCGTTACCCATCTTGGACTTTCTTGTATGAATATGATTGAGGGACAGGATGTGTATGTAAAGAAGATGCCAGCTATTGGGAGGGAAGTTTAATTTTTACTTTTTGATAGAAAGAGTGTGTTGTTGATTGTTTTATTTGCAAGTCTGTGAAAGACTGCATACTACTTATAAGAAGAGAAGATATAAAATAATCACTGTCATGTATGTGTTGTGATATCATTGTATATCGCATTTTGACTTTTTTGCATAACTACCATACACTAAGTATGCTGTAGAGGCCGATTCTTTTGTTTCAAAGCCATTAATTTTCATTTCAGTTAGTTTAGAACATGATGTGTCCAATTTGCCATGGTGCTAATCCAACCATTTGCCGAGATGGAGGAATTATTTCAGTATGTATCTCTAGAGATAGCACTGACATAAAAGGAGTGTGTTTCGGGCAAGAGGCGATCAGCAATCGAAATCACGCATCATTCACCCACAACCCACCTATCTACCCACAAAAAACATCATCTCGCCTCCGATGTAGCTACCTCCATGATGATCCGGTAAACCATGCTATTACCGGGCCAAAACTCCCAAACTCAGAATAACACACTACCTAACCAGTTTTTTCACGAGGATTCACATGCGCCAACGAAGATGGGCCACGGCTCCCACAAGACCACGCTACTCCCAGTTACCCGCTTCTTCTGCAGAGCAGCTAACTCCATTGAACCGATATTTTCCTTCAGTTATCATACTGGCATCCTTCCTATCGGGTTGGTTACTTGGAAGACACGAAAGCACTAGAAATACTGCAGTCAAATTGACTCTACAATCTTCTAATCATGTGAAAAATATAGGCAATGCAATGATAAGTAAGATGAGTGCATCATCTTCTACCTTCGAAGAGCAGTGTGAAACGTCTGATGGAAATGGAAATGTGGCATTTTGTTCAGTGGCTGAATTATTTGGCAAGCTTGTGAAAGAACGGATACGGCTCGGACAGCAGATGACTACAATGAGCGAATACGGAACTTATTACAATCAAATCTTCAGTGATATGAATACCAAAGCATTTTCATTTCCTGCGGTGGTGAAAGGAAAGATAAAACAATCCATTCAACGGCAGAAGAAGCAAAATCATTTGTTTTTATCATCTATCCGATCAATGAAACGATTGACAAGGAGAATAATGATTAAGCATCTTGAGGCTGCAATGCGTAAAGAAAACAGTCCTCCTCCAGTGTTTACTTGGATGACAGCTGGAGACTCATCGGCTGCAGGTCATGGGAATCTTTATTCCCAGTCCTACACAGCTGTTTTACAAAGGACAGTTCAAGCGCACTTCAAAGCTGTAGGCATTCAATTTGAAGCAAAAAATTATGGAATGGGAAATTACAATTCAGCACCCGAACTGGCATTGTGTATGAACGAGATATTTGGAGATGATATTGATGTATTGATGTGGGATTTCGCTTCGTTGCAGCCTTCATCTGAACCAGTACGCAAGTCGGTGCTTTGGGCTCATCGGGCTGGAATTCATCCAACTCGACCGATTCTGTTCTCTTATGATTCATTTGGTGAACGGTTCTTGAAGCTTCAGGAGTTTGACGGAATTGGATCTGTGATGATGGATGCCGATGCATTGCAAAGCATTAGACAAGGTATACCTGATTCTAATTCTGTGGCAGAACCTATGCATGATTTACCTGAAGCAATCAGATATTACCGGTGTGGTCAGAGTATAGAAGGAGGAGTTGCATGTGATGATTCAATGAGAAACTTTGTTTGCTATGCAGACGAGAATATTGCAGATGATGTAGCTCTAGATCTCAATTTATGCCGGATGAAAAAGTTTGATACGAAACCATGCATTGACGCCAGATTCCAAGTATCGTGGCACCCTGGTGTCAAAGATCAGAAGCTAAAGGGACATCTGTTGGGACACTTTCTGATCACTGTACTGGATGATGCAATTATAGAACTTGAACAATTGAAAGCATTACGTGGTTACGATCCCGGTACTCTTCTGAAGCACTTGATTCAGCTAGAAGATAAAGACAGACGGTCGTTTCAACGAAAGTTTCTGGGTAAAGATTATTGGAATATCAAAGGAATGGACTGGAAAGTACTTTTACGGGGCGAGTCAATATGCCATACTGCACTTTTGCCCTCGAAATCGCGCTTGCAAGGTTTGACAACAGAAAGTGACTTGGTTGGTGACGAATTCGGAAATTTTGATACTGGCTTCAACCAATTCTTGATGAAAGCGCCAGAAGGCGTGTTGCCTCTGGCTTATGATATGAATGATCGACAGCATTGCCAGCTACTAGAAGTCAATCACAAAGACTTTTTCTTGGTTAGAGAGCAAGATGGCTGGGTCTCTACTCTTGTCCCAAACGATCGTGAGCTGGAAGTTTACAAACGATCTACTCCTCCGGAGGGCATAATTATGGTTTGCTTGAAGCTTTGCCCACTTAATAAGTGCCCAGATGCATATGTTAGCATCGATGAAATCAGTCGAAACACTAGACTTTTCATCAACGTTGACGGTAAGCCTGTCACTGATGTGCGTAAAGTGGATAATTGTAATATCCTTGTTGGAGACCACGGTATTCGATGGGGGAGAAAGGATCAATTCCAATTGGATTTCCACATCAACGGCCCAGGTAATTTGTATGTCCTCAAAGTATCATCCATCATTGTATTCTAGAAGTATAATTTGTATTAATATTGTTACAATAAGTGCCTATACCAACAACACTGCGTTTACGCATCCATCCAACTCAGGATTGTTTGTGACCTGCGCCATTTTCCCCCAGGCTACACGACCGCTTGTAGTCACCAGCCCTAAATCACTTACATTCACTTCAATAATAGTACCCTTCGTCAAGACGCCGAGGTTTGTGTAGAGACTTGAACTGGGATTTTTCTTGACGCCTAAAATATCCAATTGAAATGAAGTTTTCAACTCGGGATGAGTTACATTTGCTCTCTTCATACGCAATCCTGTCGGCCGAATAAATCGCTCATACTTTGGAGCCTTACGTGTAAAGTTGTCACCGACGAAAGTACACTTGGTCACTACACGTTTCCAGGCTTTATTCTTCTTTGATCCAGTGCGCATAACTTTGAACATTTCATCATCAGCCACAGGCTTAACTTTTGGGATAGGAACTTCCCACTTACCCGCCTTCTCTTTACGCTTTTGCTTAACTGTATTACTCAACACTTTCGCTCTTGAGACTCCCTCACGATCGAGCAAATAGGCGGGCACAGCTCCATCCGCAACGGCATCATCATTTGCATGCTTATTACTCCTCTCGTTATGTTGAGCAATAGTCTTACGCATAGTAGCCTTTTCTTTGAACCGACGTTGATTGTATAACTTGGCCCTAATACCATGAACTTTTTGTGCAAATTCTGAACGTTTGTGTGCCATGCGTGCATCTCTTTTACGCTCGCGTTCCTCGGCGTCAAAACGACGGCCGTGGAGTTTGCGGTGGCGTTCCATATGTTCGTGCTGCGGCATGTTGTTTTCTCTTTATTGTCTGGGACTTTCAAGCACTAACGGCAAATAATGTGATCGATATTGATGATGATGATTGCAAATAATAAAACTACGCTGTAATCCTATGATTTCTTTCCTATTGCTACTGCTCTCTCGAACTGCGCTCCTTACAGAACTTTCTTTGCAAGTTGTAGTGAGCACACTTTTCATCATGTTCCTTTGGCTGGTGAGGAGCGGAGAGAAGAAAGAGAAAGGGGAGAGAGAAGAAAGAGGAGCGGACTACAGACCAGACAGACCAGACCAGACGGCGTTTTGGCGTCGGAGGATCTTGCCCTGATGAGGCTGATGAGGATTTGCTCTGGTAGCACAAAATACGGTGCAGCTTATGCTGATGGCTTGCGATAAGTAGCAAAGCAATGCTTGCTGATGGCGAATAGGTCTATTAAGCTTGCCGCCGCGCGTCAGCACAACATGCATTACCTTATTGTGTTAGCCAGTGCATTTTGAGGATAATTCGTTGTTTACGTTAACATAAAAGATATTGCGTTGATCATGTTATGGTACATGATAAGGCATTTGGAGCCTCGCAAGTGACCTGATGAGTCAAAACTACAGTACGTTTTGTAACGACCTTTATGAGTACGCCGTCAATAACGATGCAGCCTGATGCCAATGGTCAAGAAATTTATTGGTTATCGTTTGTTCTTTTGTCGTCAAGTCATAGAGTTTCGTGCCTTTTTCCAGTTTTTCAGTTCGTCACCTTTGAAGATACGTTTTGCTTCCTTCAAGCTCATATTTAACTCGTCTTCTGAAAACATTGTGCTGATATCCTCACTGCTTTCCGTTAGAACTTCTATCACAGATGACCGCACATCATTATCAATCACACCTGGTGCTAGTGCGAGTATCAGCGTAGTTGCATTGTTTAGAACCTCTGAGACAGCAGTTGAAGCTGCAACAGCTAGCGGCAAACAATTTTGTTTCACTGATTGTGCCTCATCAGGGGTTAGCCAGATATTGTTGTCTAAATCGTCCAACAACGCGATATGCCGCTCCAAATCATTGTTATGTTGCTCCAGCAACACCTTTATCTCTCCCAATTCGGTCACGATAGAGTTGATGGTATCAAGATCATCTTCCCTTGCGCCAGATTTACCAGTAACGTCGCCCATAGTCTTTTTCACCATTGTCAATGCCTCAGCCGCAAGGCCTTGGAGGAGAAACTTGGACTGATCAACGATATCATTATTCGGAGTGAGATTGTCAATGATGAACTCCCTCAGTGCGTCTTTCTGCTGCGGATACGTCCAAAGCATGTGCTGAAGAAGCAACACATCAATTAAATCAACCTGTTTGCGTCCGTGAGTTGCGGCGCTAACTCGCAATAGTCGGGCAGCTTTTATTAAGCGTCGATCGCTGACATACTGGCCTAGAGTGTCTGTTACAAAATTGCGGACGTCCTTTATCAATACACCAATGTTTCGTTTCATTTCTATACTTGGAAGTGTTTCAGATACATCTCGAAATACCTCATCTAACCCATCTGAATAATTCCTCTCGCTATCTTCTTTGCTAAGCTGAGAGGATGATAGAATTTCGAGCAAACCTTCATCTGATACTGGTGAAACTTGTGCTCTGAGCAGAAACCTATCAAGTAAAGCATCGAGATCTTCCGATTCAGGCAGTTCGTTTGAAGCGCCAATAACACATTTGAGTGGGCAGTCAACCCTTCTTGTTCCCGCCCCATTATCGAACTGTCTCTCGTTTAAGATAGTAAGGAGGGTATTGAGAATTGCAGAGTTCGCTTTGAAGATTTCATCCAAAAAAGCAACCGTTGCCGTGGGCAAGAATCCCTCGATGCAACGCACATACTGGTCATTCTCGAGGGCTTTCAATGACAAAGGCCCAAAAATTTCATCAGGAGTTGTAAACTTGGTGAAAAGCCTCTGGAAGAATGGCCCTCCACATAACTGAGAAAGCCTTCTCCCTAGCATGGACTTGCTTGTCCCGGGTGGTCCTATGAACAACACATGCTCTTGAGAGATCAGAGCTAATATTACCAACCTCGACTCAATATCTCGTTCTACAAGCCCAGTTCCAACAAATGATATAGATTCTGCCAGGATCTGTCTTGAGCTGGATTTTTGTTTCAATTCCGCGTTGAGCTCTTCTTTCAGAAACTTCCTTTTTTCTTCTATTTCCAACGATGCCAAATGCTGTATTTTCTCAACAGATTCTTCGACTCTTATTACATATGCATCTGACTCTACCGGCTCATCACCCTTACTACTTTCTCGATCATCAGCTGTATAAGCTGTATCAGGTTCATCGCCTCCATCGTACGACCAAATATCGTCGTCATCGTCGTCGTCATCAAATCGTCTTCGCTTATCTCGTTTGTATAGACGCATATTGACTCGGTCGCTATCGGAGTTACTCATCGCTCGAAGCGCGAAACTATATCGCTTTTGCGATAATCTATCTATGTAACCAATTCTTCTGGTCGGAAAGAGAGACAGCGACGTAGAAGATGCCATTTTGGTTGTACGGACGAGTGGTGTTACTTGCCTTTCATATTCTGCCAAGAATTGATGCACTTCGGTACACAAGGAATCAAGTGCTGGACTTTCCCTCTTTCCTATCAGAAGCCCGTGAATCTCCATTCCTGTTTGATGACGTAGTGTTTCAAGTTGTGATAAGATCGTGGTAGAAACAGGAGGATTAGGAAGCTCTCCGTCTGTCACTAAAAGAAGATCTGATGAAGTCATATCAATGGTTTCCATCGCATATTTTAAAGCTCCAGTCACATCAGTTCCACCGCCAAATGAGTAAGATAAAAAATCTAGCATTCTCTTCACACCCTCTGCGTCGCACGTAATCACCCCACTATCAATAGCATTGTTTGCTGACGAAAAGGATACAATTCGACATTCTCTTTTCTGCAAGTGTGCAGCAGACACAGAAGCCAGGACGACTGCTTTTGACAGCTGCTCTCGCAGTCCAGACATTGACCAAGATGTGTCTAAGCATATAACTAGAGGGCCACCAGACTGGCAAGGCAATCTGTCACTTCGCTTTGTCCGTAAAGGTAAGGTGGGGACATCTGTCCAACCAGAAAGTTCGTAGCTCAAAAGCTTCTCTTCCGCCTTCTTGGATAGGAACAGCCACCTTAAGGAAGGAAATGAAGATTTCAACAACACAGCTTCACTAGGGACATAGCGCTGAAGCTACCAGATGTTGTCAATCCATTAACTGAAGCAGGGTTAGACGGGTCAGATTCTACACCAATCATATCATCGTTTGAATACGAGATCTTTCTCCGCTGGAATCGACGAATATCTTCGCCTTCTGAAGATGGACGTCGACCTAGTCGTGAAAGAAGATTTCGTAACTCAGGCATGGAAGACAGTCTTTGCTGCAGATCAGGCAAAGATTCCCATCCAGAGTGTTTCCATACTCCATCTTCAATTCCGAAGCCAACTTGTCCTTGTACATCCAATAGACCATGGTTATACCCAAAAACTTTGTCAAGCAACGATACTCCTTGCACTAAACTTCCCCAATCAGTGACCAAGCTACTTGCCAAAGACTCGGCCAATTTTTCCAATTCTTCGCTTGATAGTTGTTCGTATTCAAAACTTTCTTGCATATGATCCTCCATAGATGGATCATAGTCGTCCGTAAAGATTTCGTTCTCGTCGTCATCTATTCTTTCTTCTACAATGACCAGTTTACCCTGCCTTAGTGCTTTTGTGTATTCATTGACAAGCTTTGCCACACCAAGTAATACAGAAGTTAAAATCTCTGGATGCCGACGCACCAATCTAGGCAAACCTAGCTCTGCCAATGTTGTGCATAAATGCGAAAAGAGTGGTTCCTCTGGCCACACACTCTGATTGACGTCTAAAAAATCGTTGAGAATTGGAGTACGGGCTTTTCGTAGAGCAGTATCCCAAGTAGTCAAGCCAATCATTGCGCGAGATGCATCAGAAAACGTCAGGTGAGATGATGACATTGCTGTATCTGTCTCCGCTGTTGGGTTTTTGCCTTCATCTTCATCTATCTCCCGTACCGAACGAAGGAGGAAAGACGTCAACAGCGGATCCAATCTGGCTGATGCATCTGACACTAAAGAAGAAGATGAGGTTTGCAGCACAGGGGGTGGTGCTGCCGAGGTGGCGGTAGAAAAGGCGTGTACTGCATATATTTTTGAGACGACGAGTACTGCTACTGCCGTCCGTATCATCATCGTATTAGCCGCCTTGCAAAGGAGAGGAAGAGGACTTGCTCAAACGTCACCATGCGCAATCAGGGTCAAATACGCCAGATTTCTTGGGGTCAAATACGCCAGGCTAAAA
>JALLBH010000509.1:0-18887 GCA_036940005.1 Skeletonema menzelii
CATGGGACAAGAAGCAGCAGTGGCAGCTCCGAATGTGACTGGTGGTTTGTTTTCTTTCACGAATACTAATGTTAATATGGGACAAGAAACAGCAGCGCCAGCAGCAGCAGCAGCTCCGAATATGGACGATGGAGATGATTTGCTTTCTTCCTTGGATGATGTGCTTCAGAGATAATCGGCATCTTAATTAACCTAACTCTTGATAAATTGATTGAAACTTGGTTGTGCAAATGGCTAGCTGGTGTGTATATATCTAAAAAAATGTCATCTATTAGATACTGCCGGCCTCTTTTGTGAAAACTTGGCAAGCAATAAAGTCTAACCTCGGGCTGCAAAGAAGGCAACACGGAAGCAACAAAAGGCTGAGACTGAGAACGAGAAGAAATATCAGGCGCTGAATGCTGAGGTCATGTTGTCATCATCTTCTGGAGGCAGCAACGCACAGCTGCCCACCGACACAGCAGCTGAGCAGCATACCACAAGCACTACTAATACTAATCCTCTTTGACTTTGATAATGGGAGAAGGCGTCACAAGCACGATTACGATTACGATTAGAGCTTGTCAGCATCAGCATGACCATGACAACAACAACAATGACATCCATTTCCATTTGATCGCCTTCCCCCCAACGAAACAACAACAACAACTGGCAAAACCCCTGATTTGCTGTCTTCGTATTTTCTTCTCTACAAGATTTTGCGGACCGGTATGGTATCCTAACTATGAATTCCCATGTAGGCATTTTTACCGTCAAAATCCAATCCTTTGCATGACTTCCAGTTTTCAGCATTGGTTGATGCATCATGATTGATGCACAACATACGCTCCTCTCAGGCTGGGGCGAGAAATAACATCTGCATACAAACTGCTAAGTAGCTCTCAGCTGTAGTACTCTCTACACTAGTAGTATTACTGACACAAGATATGAATGATGAGCCATCATTATTCTTCCTTCACATCAAATAATAACAGCCTCGTCGTTGATTACAACTCCGACAATGATGACGAAGAAGATATCGGGGAGTTAATGAGAAGAAATGGCATCCTTCCAGCAGCGCTAACTGTACAAAATAGTGGCACTGTGAGTCAGAGTCTTAATAATCATTACCCTCAGCAGCATGTAGTGGTGACTCCTCCAAAAGCAGCCAAGACGGAATGGAACGAAAATCACAGCCATCACTTTGACAATACTCAAATCACCACCACGTTACCGCCAGCATTACTCAAATTAGATCAACAACACGCCATACCGACATTGCGCCATTGCAATGATATATTAATTGAAATTGAAGCTTGGACGGTTGAGCCGCGACGGTGTATGATTCGACCGGGTGTGCGCGGCGGTGGCGATGGCGACGGTAGAAAGCGGCGCGATACCACCGCTGCTACGAAAGAGGATGGTAATGAACAACAACAGCAGCAAGAGCAGTTGATGGAGGTGGTGACAACTTCGGTAGATTGCATTGGTCGGGTAGTCCAGCTTGCGGAACATAATTCTCATTTTGCTACTACTCAACAACGACAGCAAAAGATACATCACGACATTCAAATAAACGATCGCATCGCTGCAATCCACCCATTTGAATACAAACTCGACAAAAAGAATCAATTGCTCTTATCGCGACAAAATGCTCACAACCACAGCAGTAATCATCAGAGGTACACATTGGTCGATGCAGGACACACAGTTAAACTCCCCCAAAGTCCCAATAATTTTCTCGAAAATAATGCAGCAGCTTCAGCATGTATGATACGAGTGTACACTACGGCATTTCAATCATTGCAACTTGGCATACTGTCACCTGCCTCTGTCATGAGTTCCTACTTGACCAATCATCGATACAGTTGCAATCAACTTCGTGGAAAGTCCATATTGATTCAAAATGGTACCTCGGAAATGGGACGGGCGTGGATTCAACTTTGTCGAGCACTTGGTGCGACGCACATTTTTGCCACTACTGCTGCTGGATCTACTTCGTCTACGCTAGAGGAAGAACAAGCGGTGTTACGTGATGAATTGAACGTGATACCATTGGTAGGGTTGGGGACAGAATCATTGTTTGATGGTGGTGAATTGTTTCGAGAGGAAAAGTTGAATTTGATATTGATACAGGAGTTAACGAGTCATGATTTTGATGTTTATTTTAGTTTGTTGGATGATACGAGGGGAGTGCTGGTGTATTGTCCCTGGGGTGATGATGGAGAGAATGCTGATCGTAATGAGGAGGACAGAAGGTTTGGTGAATTGGGATATTTGGGATGTAGTGGTGGTGGTAACATCCCGTCATTTCAAGACTTGGCGAATAAAGCTCGGGATGTGTTAGCATCAACCAAGTTTAGTTTGAGATTGACTTGTTCTCCGCAATTTGTTACCTATCGAGGCATATGGGCGAGTTGCAAAGAAGATCACGGACTGTATCGAAAAGATTTATCCTTTCTGTTCAAGCTGTTGGAAGAGGGCAAGTTGAAGCCTTATGTAGAGGAGTGTATATCGCCAGAGGACATTCCAAGCGTTCAGAATAGGATTGAGTTGGAGGGGAAACGAGGAACTGTGGTTTGTCTTCCAGCACCATTATACGAGAAGAAGGCTGTGAATGTGGTATCTCCGTTTAATTCTTCAGAAGCTGAGGATGTCAGGCATTTCAATGCTGCTGCAAGCAGATGGAATGAAGATGTGGATGGTGGAATGGTAACAGATGCTGAAAGGTATGCTGCAGATTCGGGATATATTGTCAGTCATTACAAACAACCATCTATACAGGTAGCTGCAGCTACGGTAGATGACGACTGCAAGGATTTGAGTGATTTTCGCTGTATGAATGACTTAGTAGGTCAGCCAACACCGTTTCGACCGCGGTTATCATCGAATGGTTCTGATAGTTTGCAAATTGAGCAAACTCAATCCTTTTCTACTTTTACATCTGTTTCAACTGTGTCAGTGAAAGCACATGAATTTTTGAGAGATTACAACTTATTTGGAAGTGGAAGAAAATAGAATAGATGATTCAGGCGCAAAGTGAGTCTTTATTGTGTCGGAGAGGAGATTTGTGTAGGCAGAACCATCTAGCAAAGATGACAAGTACTGCACAAAGAATTATTCCTACTTACATATTGTATGTTAAAGACTTCAAGAAAAATCTCCAGACAGGGACTCCAGTCCCGAAGAAGCCTTCCCAACTTTCTCATAAAATAAGTATTTTGTTCTACTGAGTTCTAGCGATTTCGCGGGATGTAAATACACTTTATGGTACCAGCCTGTGCAGTTTTTACTGTGTCACATCATGCACGCTGATGTTGCGCTCTTCCTCTTGTAAGTAGAAGGGATACATATTTAGATCGGGACGGCCTAAGCCGATTCAATACATACTCTGAAACAACAATAATGATCATGACCAGCACAAGCGTCAAAGTGATAGAATCCGTCTCCTATCTTTTGGGAATCATCGATGCCCGAGAGTGGGAGACATTCCGATCCTACGTCCTCGAACCAAGTCCAGCACACTTCCGAGCTTGGACAGATGGAATTGCACAGATTCCCGAATTCAATGGCATGACGCTACTTCACGCTGCAATGAAATGTGATCCTCCACTGGAGCTTGTTCTCGACATGATCAAAATTTGTCCAGAGCTAACAGCTGCGAGGGATTGCCTCGGTCGGACTCCGCTGCATGTAGCCGCTGGATCAGCGGCTGCTGCGAGTTTGATCAAGATCCTTGTCCATGTCTGCCCAGCTGCTTGCGATGTCCAAGACGTAGATGGAAAGACTCCGTTACACTTTGCATGCGATAGCTCGTCTGTGCTGTTTGCAGTCGATGATACGAATGAGGAGTCTTCTACTCCCCAACCGCCAAGTCACGATGTCATATGCGCACTTTTGTCTGGGTCTTTTGCAGCGGCCACAATAGAAGATGTAGACGAAATGAATCCGATTGAATACGCTATCACAAGTAGTGCATCATTGAGAACTATAAAGTTGCTCCAAGCCACAGCAGCGAAGCATTTGCAGGCGACTTCAGCATCTACCAGTTCGTGTCCCGGGCCCACCACGATGTCATGGAGGAAGTCACGAAGAGTGTCGACAGACAGCGATATGAATATGTCATGTCAAGTCAAGGTTGAAGGAAGATCTTTCTAATAGAGGAGAGAGTGCTCTGCGCATGTGATTTATATAATTTGTTCTCGTATTTTTGAATGAATATCTCCTTCACGAAAAGTGTCCACGGTAAACAAGAAAACAGCGATAGTGCTTCGTGTCAAGGTTAAGGGAAGATCATTTGAATAGTGAATAAAATACTCTGAACATAATGTACATAATCATAATTTGATCCTCCATGAACATTCTTTTTCCTAAGTGCGTCAATCTTTTCTATTGCTACCGCAGGTTTGGGTTTGGCACGAAGGATAACAATATCGATGACCAGATACTTCTTTTTCAGCAGTTGCGAACAAAAGTCAAGCATCCACTTTTCTGTACAGATTGGAAGTTCATCCACCTATCTGCATTTCCTCCCACTTCCTGCGGTAGCAGTGACTATGAGAACAAGAGAGAAAGCAGCATACAGACTCAAGAAGAAAAGCTGAACCGACAGGAAACAGATTCTTTATGGCAAGGATTATGACTATCAGCCTTGATCTAATTGGAAAGATGAAATTAGGCAACTGAAAATTATGCACTAATACTGAATCGGACACAAATTTTAGCAAACGCATTACAACTATTGAATTATGTACACGGAAAATCCGATTCAAATCTTTCCAGCTCAGCAAATCCAACTACTCTCTTCACATCAGAGAAAGCTGCCATTGAAATTGGCTCAGTAATGATACCTGTAGTACTAGTATCGTCATCATCATCTTTATTCCTTCCCAAAAACTGTTTCGCCGTCGCATCCAACGCTCCCACGACACACTGCAACGGAGTTACACCAAACAAAGCCAGGTCATATCCCAACTCTGCTATCTCTTGCAACGTCAATAGAGGTTTCTTCTTCCCGACGTCATTTGTGCCATCATCATCGTCATCATTATTATTCAAATTGATTGATTCTTGCACTTGAGCAATCATTGTCACTGTACGTGAATCCAATCTATCTCGAAGCTGTTGATATTCATCCACGCTTTGAAGGTTCTCGGCATAGATGACTTCCGCACCCAATTCTTCAAATCGTAAGCATCGTTCAATGACTTCATCAAACCCATACGCCATTCGACAATCTGTCCGTGCTACGATCCAAGTTCCTTTTCCACATGGTTCATTGGTAATAATTTGCTCTTGCTGCTGATGCTGTTCATAATGCAAATCTCTTGCCCCAATCGCCCCCCTCACACGCTCACACGCTTCTTCTCTCGCTACGATCTGAATCTTCGACCCGGCCGCAATGGTACACTTCTTTGGAAACATTTGATCTTCAATTGAAATAGCAGCCGCTCCAGCCCTTGACAATGTCGAGATGGTACGTAGCATGTTCGATGCTCCTCCGTAGCCAGTGTCTCCATCCACAATCAGCGGAGGTGGTGCCCCACTACTACGCACAGCCGAGTGTACATGACGAGTCATCATTTCCATTTCCACCAAATTTGTCATTCCTGCATCTGGTATTCCCAATAATGAGGCAGAGACACCAAAGCCGGAAAGGAAGAGAGCCGGAGCACCGTGATGTGCGAATATTTTGGCGGAGAGTGCATCGTGTACGCCTGCGAGTGGTATGGCGCCAGATAATGATTTTGATGACCGATGATGCAGGATTGTAGAGTAGAGGGGATAGGATGAAGATTGTGGTGGTGGACGTGGCACGGGCATGATGCCATCAATCATCGATGAAGAGCTGCTTGATGATGGCGGCGTTGGCGTTGTTGAGAGGGAAGATGCACATGTTAGAAAAGCCGTCGCTGCTAGTGCCAATATCAGCCGCCATCTGCAGTCAGCAGTGATTCTACCGAAGTCGATATTCATACTTAGAGTCAAAATATGTAGTCACTCTCTCAACAAAATGGACACATTCACATTCGACAAGGCCATGTTCGATGAAACATCGAGCAACATCATCTACTCCTCTCTCCTTAAAATAAGCAAAATGTGAAATTAAATAGGAGTAGATCACTAATTTTGAAACATACCCCCTGGAAGGAAATCCCCCGCTTTGTACCTAGCGAGGTAGATAAGTGTAAGTACCTAGATAGGTAATTTGCCATAAAAGTAAAGTAGCGTACGTAAGTATCTGCATGCAGGTTTGTGGTTTTTGTTCACGTCCGGTAGTAAAAACATTTCTACATACGATCAATGTCAGCGATTGACATACTATTCTGACGTTGAGTCGCTGAAACTCCGATTGACCAACGAAACTTGGGCTGTCTCAGGTGTCATCAAAAATGATTAGGCTATTGTCTTGTGAGTGCTACGTAAATATACATAAATTTTGGAGGTATTCTTTTTTTCTAATTCAAGACTTTGACAAGTATGTATTTGAAGCTTCATACCTTTTGCAGTCACGACAACAAGATTTTGTTTAGGGACACGACCAGGACACGATCTCCCACCACCCACACACATCCAACGCGAGTGTTGCAGCTAAAAAATCTTTTCATGCATAAAAACAACTACACTCGATAAGTAGGTAGGCCTCTACCATGATCATCAAGCGCAGCGCCATCCTACTCCTATCCACCACCTTCTTGGGTGGCAGCATCAGTGCAGCTGATAGCGCCGCCGCCGGCACCCAACGTGAACTACAAGAACCAGCACTTCAAAATACCTTTAGTGGAAAAGGTGATCCCCCGAATCCACTCCCGAATTGTCACGGTGATTGTGATGATGACTCCCATTGTGAAGGCGACTTGGTCTGCTTTCAAAGGTGCGATATTATGTGTTGACAGTCATACTGATCACTTTAATTTGCTTAGCATAATCCTCATGTAATCTAACGAATGTCTTTCGCTCATCTACACACCTGCCTCACTTCGTAGATTTGGCTACGAAAAAGTGCCTGGCTGTTCCGGGACCGGGTTTCGAAAGGTCGACTTTTGCGGTGTTCGTGCCACCGCCAACACTCTTTGGATGAAGGGGGATAATGGGCGCCCGTCTAGAAACTTCCCCCTAGGACTTTGTGAGGGAGATTGCGATTCGGATGCGGATTGTGACACGGGGCTTGTGTGGTAAGTTTGCTTTTCATGACATACATGATACAATTTGATGGCATGATGATGTATGTGGCAAAATTAACTCATCATTCTTGCTTCCTTCTATAGTGAGCAACGCACAGGAGATAGTGAAGTCCCAGGATGCATCGGTGAAGCTATATCCGGCGAAGACTACTGCAGACCTGCAGTTGTAGGTGAGGATGCTCCGACACCGCAGCCGACACCCCTACCAACTTTACCCCCGACATCGCTGCAAGTTGTGTTCACTGGACTTGGTGCCCCCCCTAGTCCTCTTCCTGAGTGTCATGGAGACTGTGATGATGATACGCAATGTGCCGGTGACTTGGTTTGCTTCCAAAGGTACGTATTCTTAGTTGATATTGAGTGCAGTTTTTCATCCTTTTCACCGCTTTCTACATCATCAACTGAAACTGACAGGTGACCTTAATCTTTCCCACACAACTTCTTTCATTCACAGATCTGGAAATGAAGCTGTGCCTGGATGTCCAGGAGATGCACCATCCGGCGTAGACTTCTGTGCTATTCGTGCAACTGCGAATACAGCGTGGTTGAAGGGGGATAATGGAAGTCCTGCTGAAAACTTTCCTCTAGGCCTTTGTGAGGGAGATTGTGATTCTAATGCGGATTGTCAGACTGGACTGGTGTGGTAAGTGGCTATTATTTTAACTAAAGCTTTGATGTCGTTTCAAAAAAACTTTTAACTCATCTTTCTTTGCTTTTGTAGTCAACAACGCACAGGAAACGAAGCGATTCCTGGATGCACTGGAACTCCAGAACCCGGTGAAGATTATTGCAGGCCTGCTGATCCGACAGCACCACCGACTCCAGCGCCGACTAACCCAGTCACTCCACCTCCCACTCCCGAGCCAACTGATGCAGTCACTCCATCTCCCACTCCCGAGCCAACTAATGCAGTCACTCCTTCTCCCACTCCGGAGCCAACTAATGCAGTCACTCCATCTCCCACTCCGGAGCCAACTAATGCAGTCACTCCATCACCCACTCCGGAGCCAACTAATGCAGTCACTCCTAATCCGACATCAACATCTACTCTTCAAGTTGTGTTCACTGGATCTGGTGCTCCTCCCAATCCTCTGCCTGAGTGTCACGGAGACTGCGACGACGATACGCAATGCGCCGGCGACTTGGTTTGCTTCCAAAGATCTGGCGACGAAGCTGTGCCTGGTTGCACTGGCTCTACAACGTCTGGTACAGACTTCTGTGCTTACCGTGCAACTGCGAATACAGCGTGGTTGAAGGGAGATAATGGTAGCCCTGCTGAGAACTTCCCTCTAGGCCTTTGTGAGGGAGATTGTGATTCTGATGCGAACTGTCAGACCGGACTCGTGTGTGAACAACGTACAGGAGATGAACCGATTCCCGGATGCGTCGGTGTGGCTGCGACTGGCGAGGACTACTGCAGGCCTGCTGATCAGTCTACGCCTCAACCAACGAGTGCAGTCACTCCACCTGTCACTCCTTCTCCTACACCTCCTACATCAACATCTACTCTTCAAGTTGTGTTCACTGGATCTGGTGCTCCTCCCAATCCTCTACCTGAGTGTCACGGAGACTGCGACGATGATTCGCATTGCGCCGGCGACTTGGTTTGCTTCCAAAGATCTGGAAATGAAGCTGTGCCTGGTTGCACTGGCTCTACAACGTCTGGTACAGACTTCTGCGCTATTCGTGCTACTGCCAACACAGCGTGGTTGAAGGGGGATAATGGAAGTCCATCTGTAAACTTCCCTCTAGGCCTTTGTGAGGGAGATTGTGATTCTAATGCGGATTGTGACACGGGGCTTGTATGTCAACAACGCACAGGAAACGAAGCGATTCCCGGATGCGTTGGAACTCCAGAACCCGGTGAAGATTACTGCAGACCTGATGGTACTTCGCCTACAACTCCTCCAGGTCCTCAACCAACCTATGCTCCGAACACCTTTGGTGCGACTTTCGTCCCCGGAGATTTGTCACAGCCCTGTGATGGAGGTAAAGTCATGCTTTCGAAGGGAATGGATTGTCGTCTACTCACTACAGCAGGACAGTACGTGCAGTATGACAATGGTGGACAGAGTACAGTTCCCATGCATGGAAGAGCAGACGGAGCGGCTGTTATCGCCCATCCTTCTGATGGAGGCTGGTACTACACAAGCAACTCTGAAAATGGCAGTGGTACTGGAGGAGTTGGCACGTTGCGTTTCAATGCGTTAGGTGAAGTGATCGGGTACAAGATGGATTTGGAAGGCACCNGGAGGAGTTGGCACGTTGCGTTTCAATGCGTTAGGTGAAGTGATCGGGTACAAGATGGATTTGGAAGGCACCACCCGCAACTGTGGTGGAGGCAAAACATATTGGGATACATGGGTGAGTTGCGAGGAAGATGGTAGCAGTGGATTCTGCTGGGAAGTGGACCCCTTCACGGGTCACACAGCCAAAACCAATGCTGTCAAAGTAGGAGGCAACTATGAGAGCTTCGCCTACGATGACCAAGATCCTGACGTAGAGGCTCGCTTCTTTACAACCGAAGATAGTGGCAATGGGCCTTTGGTACGATACACGCCAGCCGCGGCTGCTTTCAACACTGGGAATAAATATGATATCCTTACTTCAGGGGGAGGGACTCATGAATACCTTGTTCTCAATGCTGATGGCACATTCGATTGGAGTCAAAGCGAGAGCGCAGGTGCGAGTAGCGCATCTACTTATTTCCCCAATGCTGAAGGTATTGATGTGATCAATCGTCAGCTGTTCTTCGTGTCGAAGGTGAACAAGGAGCTATTCGAGCTGGATCTTGCTGCCAAGACATGGATTGTGACCTCGACGGTATCAGGTGCATTCGATAAGGAGCCCGACCAAATCCAGAAGATTGTCGGAAACGACGAGTTCTTGTACTTCTGTGAGGATGGATATCAAGGGGTACACAGTGATATCCATGGCAGGAACAAAGACGGAGAGTTCTTCACAATCGTCCGTGGCGATGGATATGGCAGTGAGACTAGTGGACTTGCTTTCAGTCCAGACAACATGTTCATGTATGTTGCATTCCAGGGCAACTCGAATGTGTATGCGTTCTGGCGAACCGATGGCTTGAGCTTCGGCGCATNTGTATGTTGCATTCCAGGGCAACTCGAATGTGTATGCGTTCTGGCGAACCGATGGCTTGAGCTTCGGCGCATCGAAAGCAGACATTAAGTATCATCAAGTGTAGAAATGTGTTGTTCACATCACTTTCATGAGTTCGGTCCTCATTTGCAAAAACGTGAAGTTAGAATTAGACAGGGTGTTTAATAATTAGGATCAGGGATACAGCATAATCTTCGTAGCGCTTAAGCAAACTTAGTCGGATCAGTATACTTTTTGTATACCTTATTGATCTCACCCAACGTTTCCTCGTCCAAATGAATATCATATGCCGAGATATCTTCATTTAGTTGGTCAATAGATGTCGCACCAATAATAGTCGATGCAACATGCTCACGGTGATAACACCACGCTAATGCCATCTGGGTAGGAGTCATTCCTTTGGCTTCTGCGATTTCACAATATGCATTCACTGCAGATTCGTTATTTGAGCCCCAATACCTGTCCATGAACCCAGGGAACATTTTGAAGCGGCAATTATCCGGCACATTATCCTTTACATATTTTCCACTCAAAGATCCTCCTGCCAATGGACTGTAGGGCAAGAGACCAACCTTGTGATGATAACATGCTTCTGCTAATCCTGCCTCAAAGTCTTTCCGAACCACGAGTGAATAGGAATTCTGGATGGAGACAATTTTGGGGTATAAATCAGGATTGTTTTTGGCAAGATTGGCAAATGTACACACACCGAATGGAGTCTCATTCGACACTCCCACATATCTGACTTTTCCTGCCGTCACAAGTTCTTGCAGTGCACCCAACGTCTCTTCAAATGCAACACCCTCACGAGTAATTTCAGATGGGGAAAAGTCAGGTTGCCCAAATAACCCACCAGTATACCGATCGGGCCAATGCAACTGAAGTAAATCAATGTAATCCGTCTCAAGACGCTTCAACGATTCATCCACACTATAAAGAATCTGCTCCCTCGTCAACGAAGTGGGCGTATCCGGCTCCTTGCGTGGCATCCACGTCATACGTTCACTAAATCCCGATACCTTCGTTGCCAACACCACATCCTCACGGTTCTTCCGTCCCTTCATGAAAGCAGCGACAGTTTTATCAGTCATGCCCTGAGTCTCGGGGTTACCGGGCACAGGATACAATTCCGCCGTGTCAATGAAATTAATTCCATAATTGTCAAATGCCAAGTTGAGTTGCTCGACTCCTTCCTCGAGAGTGTTTTGATTACCGAATGTCATGGTCCCCATGCACACTTTGCTCACTTCGAGTGAGGATGTGCCGAGTTTGCAGTAGTCCATTCCATTTTTGAGGGAGGGGACGGCAATGTTTTTGGTGATGGTTCCAGAATACGCAGAAGCGCTTTTTATGATTAGGGTGCCCCAGAGGAACAGTGGGGCGTAGGAAGCTGCTGCTGATGTGGATGATGCTTTCATTGTAGCAGAATGCGGGCTTGCCGATCCCATCCACTCTCTTTGAGTATCACTGTGCCGATAGATGCAGAGTAGGAGTTGGTAGTACTTATGTAAGCAGAAGCTGATAGATGTCTGGATGAGTCACTGGACACTGGATCGATCGATTGAGCGGAGTAGGTGTTTTCAGAGGTGCGCTGAGGTTGCAAAGAAAATGTTGAGAAACCAGAAACCAGCCGAAGAATTGCCACTTAGGAATTAGTACATTGGAGTACCTGGCAGCCCCATTCGAGACTCTAGGAAAGGCCACCGTCCGAATTCTACGATTAGGAATGTAAAAATCTTGGGCTCCGGCACCTTTTCGTGTGTTTTTCTCTCCCAACAAGCCTTTTTTCCGTCTAACTCTTCCACCACAAACCCAACAACCACACAATGGAAGAGGCGTGGGATTTTTCTGAGACGATCGTGAAGGTTGTATGGGTAAGCGTGATGTCGCTGCTGTCAGTTTGCCACACTGATCAGAATGCGAAAGACTGGTTATGGTTATGTCTGGTTGGCTGGTAATGCAGAAAAAGCAATGCAAAGCCTCTGAGAGAGCGGGTGCATCATCTTGAACACACGTGGGCCTTTCTCCGCCGATGACTGAACACAAATATGTAAGCGCGGGGCTGCTTGCAGCTTCTTCCAGCTGCCTACATGCAATAAGAAGGAGAAAGATGGTATTAGTATTATCTGGTAGGAGGGAAATGCATGAACGGGCTTTACAGGTCCAGAGATGCTCTCCTAGAGGGGAGTTTGCTTCTACATGAAGCAAAAGGAGTTATTGGTCATAACACCTTCTACTACATATCCAGCGGTGGTTCTTACTGCTACAGCGATCAGCATTACGGACTCTGCATCTACCGCTGGAAATGAGGGTACGAAAGCTTCCATTTCTAGTGTAAACGCTGCACTACAGACGTCCTGTTCGGAGGATTCGACTGCATTTGATCTGTTACCCAACACAATACTACATACCAAAGCACGTATCCACTGACAACTTGATACTGCACGACGTGGGAAGTGAACGGCAAATGAAGACATTAATTGAAGACGGACCGAAACAATCATTAGGCACAGAAAAATCACATATCACGAAAAAGGGAAGACGAATTTTAAAGCTCAATAAAACAATTTTATCATTACACTCTATCATTCTCTATCTTATCATATAGCAAAGTCGCTGCTTTCTAAAAACAGTCCATCTCTATTCCGCATCAATTGTGATCTCATCAATGAAGAGACCAGCATTATCCTCATCAGTCGTATCAATGCGAAGAATTACTTGCAATTCATTCACTGCCACGGCATCAAACTGATAAGTTACGGTGGCCCACTCATCGTTTTGGAGCTCGTACGATGCTCTCCAGCACTTTTGACCACTCTGTTCATTATTTCCCTGGAATTCTATGCAGAAATCATCGCCCTGCTCCATCTGAGTGGCTCGGACAGTTGCGGTAACCTTGAAAAAGGAATATGCTTCATCTTCAGAAACCAACTTGTGGGATTGAAAGATGGACTTTCCATCAGCACCACCTCCAATGAACACTACACCTTGCTTCCATGCCGCGACCAAGTAGTGTCTCGCATCGTTTCCTACGTGATCAAAGGCGGCGCCGTATCCGAAGGCGAAGCCCTCACTCAGCACATTCTTCCAGTTGCCTGTACTCACATCGCTGTTGGCAGTGGTAGGAGATGTAGTGCTTGCCTCAACGAAAGCAGCAGCATCCTCAGGCAGGTCAGTCTCGATATCGTCACAGTTGAATCCGTGGTCGCTCTTGGAGTTTTGACAAACCGTTGTTCGGATCCATTTATATTGACTTGAAACTCTTGCATACACACCGGGATATTCGGCCATGGCACAGCCATAACCCCACGAGACTACTCCTACTTGCACATCATCAGCTCCATTAGGATCTGCTCCCTTGATCACAAGTGGACCGCCGGAGTCTCCTTGACAAGAGTCTTCTCCTCCTTCAAAGAAGAAGAAGTGATTTCCTGTTAGCTATCTATGATCCTTACATGTTTGTTTGTAAAATAAGAATTCTGTTTCTGTGTAGGTACTTACCTCCTTCTTCCCTGGCACACAACATGTTGTCGGTAATGCCTCCTGATTCTTCATATGTCCCATACGGTCCATCGCTTGCATTACACTCTTCATTGCTCACAACATTGACTTCCACCTCTTGCAAATAAATGGGCATTTCCACCTCTTCAGTAATGTCAGTATCGCCCCATCCCATAACTTGCACGGCGGCACCAACTTCAGGAACATTGATATCAGAGTTGACTTGAACCATCTTGACATCGACAGTAACACTATCCTTCAGGATCAATAACATAAAGTCATTATCGGTAGTAGCATCATCATAATTCGGATGAGGAATCTCCGTCGCAACTTCAATCGATTCTCCATCGCCATCTTCCAATCCATGCCGTCCGACAGTGATTTCATACTGTCCACCTTGGCAATGTGCCGCGGATAGGACGACATCGGGAGCAATCATTGATCCGCCGCAAAAGTGTCCCCATTTATCATTTAGAGAGACGGTATAGGAGTAGCGATCTTCGGTTGCTTCGGAACCTCCGATGATTTTATGGTGGCGTAGATCACGTTGGTGTTGCTGTGTTGTCGGATGTTGGATGCTGTTTTGTATACGATCGAGCTTCTTGTAGGTGGTGCTGGCGCCGCGGATGGAGGCCGAGGTAGGTGCAGCGGCAGCGAGGAGAGATAGGAGGGTGATTGCCTTGTAAGACATGGTGAAAGTTAGTAGTGTTAGTTGAAATGATGTTGCACCCGATTGCCAATGCAATTTATGAGCTGCCGATGGGATCGGACGAAATTGTCGATTGATCCCATATCTTTGTCAATCGATCCCATTGAATGCTTGGGTAGCGTCGATCTTGCATGCGTAGCAAGAAGCATCTCTTGTTGGGAATGAAAAAGTGTGACCAGCTTGAACTGATTCCTACGTAGATTGTTGCATCGCTCTTCTTTCTCTTTCTTTAACTAAGGTGCTCACAATATTCGCTTGATACACTCTTCTCAATAGCAACCAAATTACAATACCAAATTACAATAACGGAAAATGATTCATTCTCACAGCAATTCTATCCCTACATTACATGAAATGGAGCAATCTACGATACACTCCGGAGGACCTTCGCTTGAACAGAGATTCCGTCAGTATCTTTCTGCCTTCGATGGCAAAAAGAAAGATTTCTCAAAGGTTGAGCACCTATTTGACGCTCTTTTCCACCAAGACTTCTCTGAAACAAACAACCACATCCAACTGCAGCAAGCCGTATCTAGAGAGCAAATGAAGGCAATACATGCCATGTATTTTGCGATGGGAACAAGAGCTACATTGATTCACTACAGACGGATTGGTCTTCACACTATCGACATATCTTATCATCTATTCAATGATCAAGTGGATATTGTAGTCCGTCAGTTGAGCTCAAGGATTCAAAACAGTATAGTGAGGACGCATCAGGTGTCCTGTAGGAAAGTTGCATTGGACGACGATGACAAACAATTCTTTGCGATTACTGAGACGAAATGCTCTGCATTGTCATATGCGAAGGCACGGTTGAGTGTTGAATACTGACGACGATGCTGGTGATAGGTAATCTTTGACATTAATATTATTTAATTAGACGGAATGATCACAGCAAAGTCACAGTACCTACTTGCGAAGTTGTGCAAAAGTCTTGCAAAAGTAGTGCATAGTTATTGTAGTACTTTTCGGACCGTATTGCTCTCTCAGCGTTGTCCAAAGGTACATAGGAACCACTACAAAATTACGCGGGAAAACGACACGCGTTCAAAAGTTCTTTATGTCGGCTTGCCTCTTATCTTGCTTCATCACGATCACGATGTTCTACCATAAGTATCTGCTCCATACCTCTCTAGCCAATGGAAAGCTACAGAAATAACCTAAAGCCCCACTTACAAGCTAGCAAGACACTCTCAACAACTTTCATGAATAGTGAACAGAGCAACATATAATTCATAACCATGTCACCGCAAGACGAAAAGATAATAGACGACTCAACCAGTAGCCACCATGATGCCGATGGCACAACAATTTTTCAAAAATCACCTCAGGAAAGTGGCAGCAATACCGATGAGGAGGGTGTGAATGGCACTCTTGAGACTATTGCTGGATTGATGGGAAAGTAAGCGATTATTGTTTACCTGCCGCTGCTCTGCTATGGCTTCCAATGAATACGTGTCTTTATATCGTCGACTAACAATGTTTTTCCAACAGCGTTCTTGAATGGTATGACTTTGCTCTGTTTGGATACTTCTCAGACGTCATCGGTAAGGTCTTCTTTGCCCCATCCGCAGGGAACAATTTAATGAAAAGTTTTGCCGTCTACGGAGGCGCGTTTTTGATGAGACCAATAGGGGGGATAACTCTGGGGCACTTTGGAGATAAGTATGGACGGAAACAAGCGGTTGTACCCTCGTTGTTTATGATGTCATTCTTTACATTTTTATTGGGATGCTTACCGACCTATGAACAAATCGGGGGCTGGAGTACAGCCTTGTTGGTGATGTGTCGATTGTTTCAGGGTGTTAGTGTCGGAGGACAGTTGCCTGCGACATTAATGTACACCGTCGAAATGAGACCACGTAAACACTGGGGATATTACGGAAGTCTAGTCATGTGTGGGGCCAATGTTGGGACATTGGTTGGCAACTTTGTCGGTGCAATCATACGATCCGCCTTGACCGATGATCAACTATACAGTTGGGGCTGGAGAATACCGTTTCTGACAGGAATTCTGAATGGTCTCGTTGCGTGGTTTCTCCATTGCAAGGGCAAAGACCATCACCCCAATAGAGGAGTGTATGATCATGAAGATAATGATGAGAATGAGAATGGCAACCCTCGTGAAAAGTTTCCTCTGAAAAATGTCATCAAGAAAGACAATTTACCTGCGCTACTTTCGGCAACGCTCACTCCAATGCTTTTTGGTGCAGGTTTCTACACTTCATTCGTGTGGATGGCAACCTACATGCAGATATTATTAAAGCCAGGCATTGAAAATGCATTCTGGGTGAACGCAATGGCACTTTTATTCGGAGTTGTCTTGATCTTACCTCTAACTGGCATGCTGTCTGATCGAATCGGACGTAACTATACAATGACTTGCGGTGCAATCACCCTTGGCATCTTTGGTCCATTATTGTTCTGGGTCATTTCTAGAGGGGAAGCTGTATCAGCGTTCTTTGCACAGTGGATGATAGGAGTTCTTCTCTCTGTCTTTGGAGGGCCAATGAATGCCTGGTTAGTTGAGAAGTTCCCGCCCAATGTCCGGTTGACTAGTGCCGCTCTTGGTTATGATCTTGCTCATTGTACAGCCTCGGCATTTAGTCCGCTGATTGCAACCGTTTTGGTAGAGAAAGTTGGTTCGGTCGCTCCTGCTGCAATTTATCCATTTTTCGCAGTAGTTGCAATAATAGGAATGTTAATATCTACCAAGATACATCAAGAGGGGGGCATGGAAGAAGAAGAAGACGATGGTCTGGATGCGACAATAGATGATGAGTTAAGTGCGGCTTTGTTGTAACATGAGAGAAAAGAGCTGTAATAATATGTTAATAAAGTATCATCATTACTTTAATGAACGTATTATTTGCGTCAACAGTCAACAAATGTCGTCAACAATTGTACACTCCTCTTCTATCACCTCCCCCCTTCCTCCTTGCATACGTACAGTACAGAACAATAACGTACTCCATCTTTATCGTCCCAACGAGTTAGTCGACAACAACCAATTATGCACCGTATAAACCTGATACCCCGTTATCAACAAATACAGCAACGTCTCCACAACCCCACTCTTCTTAATCTTTTGATGATTCCTCTTCGCAATCCCCTCATGCGATTTAATCCGTTGATGCACCGCACTCTGCATCTGCTGCATCTGCGACACCAAAGTATTGATTTCCGTCATTAACCTCTGTGTCGATTCCAAATCATAACCCTTCACTTGATCCTTCAATGCAGAATTGACTTGTTCCAATAATGCACGTGCCTCCTCATCTTTTTTGGCCTGTTCCTTTAATTCATCAAGTTTGTTAATCCGTTCCTCTTCTTCCCATTCCTCCCAATCGGCAAATGTCCATACATGCCCCGTCTCCTGGTTGACCCCACCAAACACGGCACTGTTGCGTATATCCATTTCTACCAAAATATCCTCATCGGCCTGCACACATAAACGATACCATCCGGAACTTTTAATCCGCTTCGTCCATTCATACGGAGCAATACGATCCGGCAGCACACGTTCCATCCTCCCCCGAATTTCCTGTTCGTACACCTCCTCCATTTCACGTTGACCTAAATTCCGCTCCTCCATTAATCTCCTTCGTCGATCATTTTCATCTTGTTGGATCTGCCGTGTAATTTCCGCACGTGCACGAATGGCATCTTCATCTTCACCACTGTGCGTGTAGTCAATATGAAAAAAGTGATGAATGATCCCCTTTGATTGAAAGTCGTTACCATGTCGATTGAGGAATCGGGGCCAATTGGTAATGGCATCTTGCATTAGGGAGCCCATGAGAGATAGTTCGTGCGGATTTTGTGCATACCGGTTTGGATCCCACGTGTCTGCCGGTGTTACTCGTTTCGAGGTACGTTCTCCTGTTTCTTCGCCATTGTCGTTTTTAACAACCTCACCGATTTTATCGGATGCAATGGGTCCCTCGATTTGTACTCCGGCCGAGAGTCGTCCGGCGGGAGATTCGATGATGAAGAGTTCGAAGGTGGCGGTTTGACCGGCTTGGAAGTCACTGTAGATGCATTCGGTGTTGCGGCGGGGGATGAAGTGTTGGACTTGGTAGACTGCGCTTTGGGCCAAGAGGGGGGCGGTTAGTAGGAGGAGCTGTAGTGGCTTCATTATTGGAAAAAGATCAGTAGAGAGAGGGAGAGCATAAGATGTGGTTGTAACGGCGATTTTTATCATTGGCTTGCGTTGGTTAACTTTCTTGGCGACCAAAGATTATTTCCAAGGAGGGCTTCTTTTGTGCAGCTTCGTTACTAATTCCGACGTTGTACAGAGTACCTATCGCGATCGAAAATGTCGCATCTATCTTATTGTACGCAGCAGCTCAAGCTTCGTATATTAGCTTTATCTATGGTACTCCGCA
>JALLBH010000510.1:0-18728 GCA_036940005.1 Skeletonema menzelii
TTTTTTACTAGGTAAAAATTTGGCGGGAACCCGCGTAGCCAACCCTATTTATTTATGTACCCTTGGTGATCCCTCCATCTCAGATCTCAGTCACAATCACTATCTGAAGAGTCCTCTTCGTCCCAAAAGAGCTGATCGAACCTATTCGACAAGGCACCCCGACTATCCGAATCTCTCAGCCAAGCCTTGCATTCCAATGCGTTCGCCACAATGGATGCAGCCCTACGAGCTCCCATAATATTGCCTGAATCGGGTCCTACATTCAAAGAAGCCAATGCGCCAACTACAAATAAGTTCTTACTCCACTCCAAATCGACCGACACGCTTGGGAATCCACCTACCATCTTCAATGGGCACTTTTCTTTATATGATAGTACAAGTTGATTTTCAGTGCAGTCTGGCTTGATACCACAAGCAAGAATGATGAAATCAAACGTCATTTGATCCTTGCCCATTCCTACTACTACTTTTCCATCCGCTGTTGATTCCAAATACTCTGGCTCAACACCATCCAACACAGATAATTCACCACTTGCTTGCCATTTCCGCACATCATTCATGTAAATTGGTGGGACACTTCCCCCTCCTCTCACCTCCTTGAGAGCAGCCAACCGTTCCGCCTCGGACTGATGATAAAACTCGGCTATTTGCAAATTGGCACTCCGTTTATCAAACCAGCACGTATCGATATCAAAATGACGTTCCACGAGAGGTCGACGACTACAAAGCACGACCTTTCTTCCAGAACGGAGGCAGTATTGAGCCACTTGTACAGCGGTGAGACCACCTCCCACGACAAGTACCCTCTTGTGATGACTGTTGAGATGTTCCTTCATCCGAGGCCACTGGATCAAGCGATCTTTTGGAACATTGCAAAGTTTGGACGGTGTCACGGGTGTTCCTGTCGGTCCAAGAGCTAAAACTACATACTTGCAAGTGATTTCTGATCCATCTGCCAATGTTACCGTGTAGTAACTTTCATCGTCTTCTGCACCATCATTATTATCATCATTTCTTGTCAAATCTACCGCCATACCCTTCACAAAGTCATGCTTCAACTGTTTCGCAAGATGAACACAAAAATCACGAAATAGCTCGGTCGATGGCAATTTCCAAAGACCTACCTGTGTTTCACCCAACCCAAACAACTTGCGGATTTGGGCACAGCCACTCTCGACTAATTCATCTTCTCTATCGTTGGAAATGGCGTAGGCTAGGAGGCTGTTAATGTCGAAATGATCAGGGTGTGCGAGTGCTGGTGAACGGAGGTATTCAATGCCGAGCCTGGAGGTAGATATGATGTTGTGTAGAAAGTTTTTATGAATTACATGAATGTAGATTGAAGTAAGTTAAATGAAGATCATCATGTTCCTCTAGCATGTACATTGGATCATCATCAATGCTTGTCTACATATGCCAAACCAACACTTAACACAGTGCTCTAAAATCACACACTTACCTATCAAAGTTCTCATTCCATTTACCCAACCAACGTCCACTCGGGTCGACCACACAAACCTTCTTCATCGACGGTCCCACACCTTTATTCAATCGAATGGATTCACTCGCACTATTGACTTGATTGGGTGTCATAGAGTCAAGTGTGTATGGTTCATGGATGGCAGAGAGGGTGGCGAGTGATGCTGGACCTGCGCCGATGATGCAGACGTCGCATTTCTGGTGGTATATTTGTATGCAGGGAGAGGCAATGTGTGTGAGAAGAATGATGATGATGATGATGATGCGGTTTTTGATACTAAGTGAATAAATGTTGATCTATTGTGTGCATTTGTTCTTTCAAACCTGTATTGTATCCTACCTTTTTGTTTGATTTGATCATCATCTTGCTTGGCGTCGTGCTTGCTTGCCGATCGATTTTTGTGGTCTTGATTTCACGGGGACTTTATTCACAATGACGATGAGTATTTTTTGTGGTCCATGTGTGAGGCTGCTTTGAGGTGACGGTCGGTGGTCGCAAACGATGACGCTGCGCCTCTTTTCGAACATAAGTCAAGATTCTTTCCTTGCTCGCGTTGCATGCCTCTTTGTTTGGAAGGGGGGAACCAACAGGGCGAGCGTTCCGGCCCTCTGTGGAAAGGCACCTCCTACTATGTACTTCCACGTTGCAAAAAAGAAGATTTTCGATTTTCAACTCAAGATGTCAAGCAAACACCATGGTGACAATACAATACTTCTTGCCCTTCAATATTGATATAATAGAGCTACCATTGAACAAAGCAACATAACAATAACCATGAAAACATCAGTCCTAACCATCGCTGCATGTGCAGCCACCATTTCCCAAACCTATGCCTTCACCACCTCACCTCAATCTCTCTCAATAACACAACATCCTTCACCCTCTTCCCAATCACCTAATATCGCTCCACTCAACATGTTCTCCGGAGGAGCTCTCGACATCGAAGAAGAAGAAGACGACGAAAAACGTACCCAAATGGAACAATACGCCAAAGCCATGGGAATGTCCGTAGAAGAATACCAGCTAGGAATGAATGCGCGAGTCAAGATGGAAACTGCCATTAACGATTTACGTGTGGTGGGTGGAGATGAAGCCAATGGCGTGACTGTGGAACGGGATGGGAATATGCCCCCACGACATTTGGTTGTGACCGTGACGGAGGAGGGAAAGGCCAAGGGGAAGGAAGTGTTGGAGGGGTTGATTGTTGAGGCGTTGAAGAGTGCGGCGGATAAGAGTAAGGTTGGACGGGATCAGGCTCAGAAGGATATGATGGCGTATATTTCGGATAGTATGAAGAAGATGGGAATGAATGGATAGATTGATGACGGTTGTCTTTGCAGTTTTATTGAGACTTGAGATGATGTAGCTAGGGAATGAAGTCTTGTCTTGATCAGCGTCGAAGCGTGGTGAAGACGGGAAAACACGGGCAGGCAGGCAGGATACCGTAACATTAAGATTCTTCTGTTTGCAATAAGTATTGTAGAAACTGTATAGATTGCTCATTTCACCTCTTTGTCTCCTACGAATCATGCATACACAAGTTCAAAGAAAGTTCTGAAGCAGAGGTTGGAGTGACTACTTGTCAGACTGCGCTGAGCTCTCTACCGACTTCAACAAACGATGGCTGCGCAGCTAGCATGCAATTTTCCGTCACTCTTTTTCAGTGTATCGAGACAGACAAAATGGGCATATGATCACCCTACAAATAGTATCTATAATGAAAAGAGATGTTGTTGATGATTCTTGCACAAGAGGAAGTGGAAGGCTTCACAGTAGATACGTAGGTTAGTTGAAAAGAAATAATCAGAGTGTGTACGTCAAAGAGTTCATTTCTAACGTTAATTACAAGGCTAAATTCATTGTGCAATGAAATGAAACTCCATCATGACATATCATCATCGGTGGGGTGTACGCAAAATCTGTCTCTTACTGTTTTCCCCCCGACAATGTGTGAATTTCCATCAGAGAAAAAAGGTCAACCGGGTCAACATGCCTCATCGACATCATGACTTTCAATCGCCCAAGCCTCCTCTGATTCTGTCAACATCCTTTTCCCCCAAATATATAGATGCATCAAGCTGCAATTTCCCAATTCCCTTAAAGTCTGAGTCAGACACCCACACCGGCAACAACAACAAAAAACTTATTTCGCCGCATAAAGAGCAATCAATCCAGCAATAAATGGCAAACTAATGCCCACCAACCCAGCAATCGCAATAGGGATCTTCTCCTCATCCGACATCTTATCCGTATTGGTGGAAAAGAATTCATCCGGTTCAGAATCACGTGTGAGTTTCTTGCGTTCTGGTTCACCGCCTAATTGATAGATTTTTGTTGTAGAGGATGTGGTAGTGCGGGTTACTAGATTGGATTGTTGAGGGGCGAAGGCGGAGGCCATGGCGAGGATGGCGAGGATGGAAAGAAGGGAGCGAATCATTTTGTTTTATGTAGTGTAGGAAGTATTTAGTGAGCAAATGAGTTGACACTTGTTGTGAATTGTGAACTTAGTGCCTGCATTTTGGCCATGTTGACAGCCGTGTCATTCAAGAAGGAAGGAGGTGACGTGTTCACATTATTACCGAGAGTGAGGTAGAGATTCCGTAGAACTACTCCACGAAGTGCAAGAGATGTGAGAGAGACGAGAGCAAGCGCGAAGAGCAAAGCAATCCAATGTATCTAAGTGCAGCTAGCAATATTTACGTCATTATTTGTCGTAATATCAACACTATTGGCTGAGTTGACGGAAAGCAATTGCGTGAAAAGATTTGTTCACCAGAAGACAGCAATAGCAATAATTTCAAATCTAATTTCTTTCAGAACTGTGCTCACCTTCATCATAGCACCTATATTCGCTGAGAAGCAACTTTTTGGCTAGGCTAACACTACAGATCGCCGACTGTACTGTGCTCATTGATGGTCAAGGAGCGCCTTCTTCTACTTCTACCCAAACGGCGGTCATAGATACAGCTGCGAGCGAAGCTCCCGCTACCACAACTGGTGCAACGGCACCCGTGACTGCTGCTGCTGTCAACTCTTCTGCCACTGCCTACACTGTCCCCCTAGGATCTTCCGCCTCAGTTTCATGCACTAGCGGTGGGCAATGTTGCTCGGAGAACGCCTCCTGGGGGGACGTGACGCTGTCTGGCGGCGGAGTCATGTCTATTGGCGCTAGCGGCGGCTGCAATGGTGTTGCTGCAAGTAATACCAAGCTCCAGAACTGTGGGACGTCTGCAGGGTGCGGACTGGACTGCTCAGACGACTGTACTGTGCTCATTGATGGTCAAGGAGCGCCTTCTTCTAACGAAGACGAAGATCCCAGCAGTGGATACATTGCAGCCGTGACTGTCCCTGTTACTGGTATTGCTGTTGCTATGGTCAATTACTTCATGTGAATGAATTGATAACTCCTTGTGTGTATTTGTTCAGAGGTGCTAGTGCGATTGCGCAGTGTTGGAAGAAAGGTTTGGGTGCTGGTTCCAGTTGACTACATGGATAAGTTTAAATAATGACACCTCATACTACGTCTCGGTCCTATCATCCTTTTACTTCTTTTTCAGTCTCGAGCTTACATACTCATTTAATAGCCAAGTGACCTACTTTACAGGCTAGCGGTACTACTTTGGCGCTTCTTCTTCCATCTCTAGAGGGATCTCTAGACTAAATGAAACTACTTTTGATTATTTGCCAAGTCGGAGCTGGTCAATAGCCAAGTCAAAAATATCATCAGGCTCGCAACCCATTTCACGCACTCGCGAAATCAGCCAATCAGCTTGCCGCCTCGCTGTAGCAACTTCTTTCGATCCATGTCTTCTTAGAATGTTGGCAATGGATGTATACGTGACTAAATCTGGTTTTGTGTCGGTGCCTTCTTTCAATTCCATTCTTGATAACAAAGCAAATGCACGATCTATTGCGTCCTCTGTCTCGCTATTGAGAAGTACATGAAGACATGCATTGTACGTACGAGTGGTGGGAGCAATTCCATACTTATCTTCCATCTTCCACAGCCACCGTTCTGCTTCTTCGTATTTATCTTGAGCAGCGAGTACAGCCGTGTAGGTCACAACGTTTCCATTTATTCCTCCCTCATTCATGCGTCTGAGAAGCTCGTTTGCAGCTTTTGTACGATTCGGTAAGTCACTTTTGGCAAGACAGAATATTGCTGCATTGTAGTGAACGATATTTGGGCCGATACTACCGTCTCTAATGTCGTCGAGGAGGTCAAGAACTTGCAATGCATTTTTAGCATCGCCTCTCACGATAGCTTTTGTGAAAGTTCTAGAATTGATAATAGACGAATCATCGCCACATTGGTTCAAATGAACCATTTGCTTCAATAAATGTAAAGGAATTGGATCTCCTGCTTTGAAGATCGCCTCAATGGTTGTCGATAGACATCTAGCATTGGGCTGCCAATCCGATTCATGTAACTGATGCAATGTCTCTAAAGCTTTCTTCCCGCTATTCTTCTGTCCACTGTTAGCATATGCATCAATCACAAATGTATATGATTGATCGTTCGGGTAAGGAAACTCGGAAGGCGATCGATTTCTCCCGAATAGTTTCATCATGTCTAGTATTTCTTCTGCTACCTGCCCTGAGTCTGCTCGTCCACTTCGTGCCCAGATGAGAAGAACAGTGTTGAATATCCACATGTCCGGTTCTAACTGATGTGGTCGTTCTTCGAGACTATTTACCATTTGTTTCAGCAGTTGGAGAGATTTTGGAGCCGCTTGTTTGTCGTGTTGACTGTCAGAGTAATAATTGTGTATCTTCTTCGCATAGGTTAGTGCGTTGGATGCACGTGGTACAACTTCTTGCGGTCCTTCTTCAAACTTGTCATCATTAAGACTTTCATTTTTGTTGTCAGTCTCGACATAATTGTCTCTGGCATCTGCTGCCAGTGCACTCTCTCGATCCGGTTGTTGTTGTTGCTGTTCTTCGTCGTCATCGTTAGCAAGCTCATGTTGGTGAGCAACAATTTCATTCTCAACAATCTCTCCTCCTATGATTGCATCTGTCGCATTATCTTGGGCGGCTGCAGCGAAAACAACATCATTCTTCCAAGGCTTCCTACGTGGACGTATTTTCATTTCTTGTTCTATCAATTCCTTCGTCACCTCCTTTTGCTTCTGAACATGGGCGATCTTTTCTCGATAAAGTATTTGTCTAGCCGATGGACCGTCCCCAACTTTGGAAAGTGCTTCAATCAAATTTGCATTGATGCATTCCTTCACCGTTTGTACATCATCGTCACCTCCATCGCTCGATTGGCGGTCAACCTGTGCCAACAATTGTTCTAATAACCGACAAACCTCCCATCCACCAATCCTGCGAAATACTATCGTTGAAAGTAAAGCATTTGTCACAGCTTCATAGCTATCAAATGATGGCTGCACCAAAGATCTTTTCCACCGAAGTTCGCCTTTTCCAACGTCAGATGTCTCCGTGTCAATCTCAAACACGCCCCTCAATTTAATTATCCGTTCTGATCGTGTATTCCAATGTCTTGGAGGTTGCTGCTTCGACTTTTTGTACATTTTGCTCATGGTTAGTAACTCGTCGTATGCTGCCAATACTTTTTGATGACTCTCGACATTCAGCATGTTCTGGATGTGCTCATGAAATTTCTTCTGTAGTGATAATTCATCATCGTCGTCACCATCACTAGGAGAAGGTACGTCGTTGCTGCTTAGTAGCGCAGCAGTACCATTTGATATCCTTTGGTAGGCATGCTGTTGGGTGTACAGTATGTGCTTCCTCGCTTGCAAAGATATCGTTTGTCGAGGACAGTTCCTTGGCGAATGAAAACTACTGACGGTATGGTGTAGACCGAGAAACCACCCTCCAAGTAGTAACAACAGCAGGAAGGGTGGCCTCGGCAGCAGCAGCTGTATGCTGCCCACCATTTTCTATTGCCTTATCGCTGTGGTAGTGACTACAATGCCTGCTATCAAAAGGAGCAACACGAATCTCGGAGGACGGATGTCGGCATCTATCACGGCATGTTGAAGGGGACTTGGCGCGCAAATCTTTGACACTCTCTCCCTTTCCCCTTCCCCCCTCTTCTTCTCCCAACAGGGGACCCTTTTCTCCTTCATCTCTCTTCTCCTTCCGGGACTTCACGATCGTGACTATCTGAGACATTTTTTGAGAGAGGGATAAAGATGGTGTCTCCCTAGTAGGGTGCAGAAAAGTTCATTGAAGTTGATTACATAAGTACTTATTCTATCAAAGTACAAGGCGATTTTTGTATTGATTCCAGCATTCGGCTGACATTGGTTTTCAGATCGGGTCTTTGAAAAGGTCATCTGATGGTTAGTATTATTTTGAGGCTACTCAATTCATCGTTGATATGTAGTTCCTACGTCGGAGGGGAATTTGTCAGGATTAACCTCTTTTATCGATCGTGGTTGTGCTCAAACGCCAAATTCCTCTAGGGACAATAAGATGCTCTAGCGACAATTCCTTCATACAAACATCACCGTTTCTCTTCATAAGTAAACAGGGAGCCACCATTACTTAATGAACTGTGAATAGTAATAACAAAACTTAGTTTCTTTCAGCATGCCAAGCAGTATAAGCATGGACCACCATCCGCTTCTTTCCGCCGAACCATCATCATCTCCATCTTCAATGAATGAAGGTGATCGCCGCCTCCTCCTGTTAGCCGCCGTCTCCCAGAGAGAACAAACAAGTTCGGGTTCGTCGGAGGAAGAAGAGTCATCGATGCCTCCTCTCGTCTCAAAAGGCTCGTCGTGCATAGGTTTGATCGCCGCAGAGGCTTCTTTGAAGAACACCGCCGTCGCCGTCTGTGATGGCAAGGCAGTAGCCCTTCCTCCGAAAAAGCGCCGCATCACATCGGAGGTCATCACCCCTAATAATACGGCTGCCGACCCAACCACCTTCACCCTCAACAAAAATGAGGATTTCATGATGCAGCTCCATCGGAATGGCCTCGATCAAGTCAAGATCCCCCCGCTCCACAAGGGTCCAGAAGAACAATCTCACGGGGGGCATGACGTGAAGCGTCGCACGGTTAGCGAGGGCACTCGAGATGTCACGTCTTGCGGTGGACATGTTTATACATCATCATCGGGTGCTTCCTCTCAAAGAAGTCCTCAAGCAAATAATATCACAGGAGAGTTGACCTCCTTGCCGAAAATAGTGACGGGTGGATCCTCCCCTCGCTCCACTCTTCGAAGACAGATTGTCATGCCTGCGTCCACGTCCCTCCTCCCACCTTTACCATTGGGAAAGAATATCAGTGGATTTCAAGATAATGACGCTGTTAGAGGAGGAGGGGCAGCGGTATCCATGCAGAAGTGGGGACATGATTATCATCAACAAATCATGTCCATGTCAATGGCTGGATTGTCTGCTTCAAATCGGATGTTGCTGATGCAGGCTGGCCAACTTAAGTGCGGCATGCCACCACCAACTACACTCTTATGCAGTGAACTAAAGGGTCGGGATGGATCGTCAAACCATCTCATGCAGTTACAGAAGCAGCAAGAGAAGGAGATGATTATCAAGCATGAAGGCCCTTTCAAGAATTCCAAGGGGGGTGACGCCCCATGGTCATCCACGTCTCATAGTAGAGTATCTGCACTGAACCCTGATCATTCTCTTTACAACATGTTACAGAGGGGTCCACAGCACGAGCAAATAATACAGATGATGCAGCATCGACAAAATGCAGAAATGCAAACGTCGATCCTTCCAGATGAAAGTGAGGGTCCACTCAAGAAGAAGAGGAAGAAAAGGGATGCTAACTCACGAGCAACAATAGCACAAGGCGCACTGAAGTGCCACACCACGAAGGATGGGAAACCAGTAGCGTTTCCAAATCAAGAACTCTATTCTCAAATGTTACGAATGAAGTCATCGAAATTGCAGCCTCCTCCTCAATCTGCTGAGGAACTGGCTGCTAAGATGGTCGTACCATTTTACAAAGACTGGAAGGAAGAACAATTGGAGACGGAGCGAACAAGAAGAGCAGCTGCAGCTGCAGCACCACGAGCTTCATCGCAATGGAACCCATCACTCTCAGTGAAAAGGGCAGAGTCAGGGTTCATGTATCAAGATCAAGAGGAATCACTGATGATTCAAAATCGAGTACTCCAAATGGAAAGGGCAATGTTGCACGAACAGAAGCAGAAGCAGGTACAGAAGTATCTGAAGCTGCAGCAAGGTTATGCTCAGGGAGCGTCATCGGAACATATATCATCATCCGACCAGAAGATACAAGCTTACAGCAATACTAATTTGCGTATACCTCCTTCGGTAGCAAGACAAATGGTTCTCCATGAACCAACACTTTTGTCTCAAGAAGACGATCCAAATATGCAAATTCGATTATGCCTCCTTGAACTCGAAAATCGAGTTCGTGCAGAAGAACACGACCGTATCATCCAATCCAGTCAGAGACAAATGTCCGAATTGCATCAGCGTGCTGTGCAACTAGAGGAGCAATTGAAGTTTCGTGAGTTGGATTTCCTAACAGAGCGTAAAAGACTGGTGGATATGCAGACTGTGAAACGATTGAGGTTACAGGCGGATGAGCTGGAGAAGCGATTGACGATGTGATCTCAGATGGTGACGAGAATATGCAGATAGAATATTCGACAAGGGGTTTAATTGCTCTAGTCGATATAAAAGTAGGAAGTAGTGCATCATTTTTTATCTCGACCATTAGAGGAGAGAGGGTCAAACAGCGCATACAGTCGCGACCCTCTCGACACCTTCTTTTGACTAGCCTGCTATGTACGATACTCAAAGTTGTGAGCATCTGTCTCTCGTCGGCTGGCGGGCCGCAACAAGCGAAGTACGATAAGGCTCTTGACCTCCCTTTAATATTTCCCGCCAAAAATGAATGTCTCTCGTTCTTCAGGAAGAGTTGGAGTTATTGCTGGCTTCATTCCTTGAATGAATCAAATCAAAGGTATCATTACCACCCTTGTGATTCATCGCATTTCTTTCAATAGAGGCATGATGCAGGTACGTTTCTACCGCCTTCGTCTAAATCGCAACCCTCGATTCTGCTCTCAATCTCTATTTCTATTGCTCAATCAACCTGGTTCGAGATCACTCCTCTCTCACTCCATTCGTTTCCAGAACCAACCCCTCGCTCGTCGCAATGCAAGGGGCTCCATTGGAGTAGATACTGCATATTTAGATAGACAGGTAGAAGTGAAAAGATTACGAGATGCTCAGATATCTCATCAAGAAAAGCAAGAAGGTAAGCTGCGGATCTCGATCAGCAAGTGTCATTGTCATCTCATTCTCCAGACCTCAACCTCATAATACAATGCAACCTTTGACTTCCCCCCTCGAAACTACAGCCGAATATATGCGAGAATTTAGCAAACGCCTCGACGAGTACGAGGCTGCTGCCAATGTAAAGATGAGTCAAAAATTACAAGATCTTAGGCGAACATTGGAAGAGCAAGTCAAACATCCCAAGAATAATGCTCTAGCAAATGGAGTTGTGGATTTCAACAAGTGTGGCCCTTCATCGATTCAAATATTTCAAGGAGAAGATGATGCGCACACTGAGAGGAAGAAGACTCAGCAGCAGCAGCTCAAAGTCTGGGCATCAGAACTAATGGCAGAAAAGGAGAGGGCTCGTCTTGAAGAGCAAAAACAAGAGCAGGAATATGCTAGGCGAGTGCTTCAAACTGATGGAATCTTGGGGAACATGGAAGAGCAGGTCTTGCATCAAAAAGAGGAGAGGGCCAAATTGCAGCAGCTCGAAAACATGAAAATGGCTCAAGAGGCGGAGTTGAGACGAAAGATGGAAGCTCAAGCCGACAAGGCCGCTGATGCTAAACAGACACTTTATCTCCAAACCTGTCAGCTTCTCACCGAGGATACGAAAGGTGCAGCAAACCAAATTCGACCCGACCATTTCAAGGGGTTTGATAAGGATCAAATTCACAACTTTTATCGAGAAAATGATGTTGTTTTGGTGGAGAAGCGTAAGAAAGCTGCTCAAGAAGCCGACCTAGAAAAGGACTGGGCCATGCATGAAGCGGAGATGATCCGACGAATGGACGAAGCAGAGCAATTGAGGCAACAGCGAATTGCTGAAGACAATCGTAATTATGGCAATACTTTACATAAGCAGCGAGAAGAGTTTCGACTTCGCAACACCAAAACAGAAGTGCCAGGAATTGGGACTCACTTCTTTGAACGCTTTGGGTCATGCAGGTAGATGTGAAGAGGAGGGAGTAATCATATCAAGGGGAGTTGGCAGTGCGGCTACAATAAATTTAGATGTAGATATCCTTCTTCTGGAATTTCATAATAGATGTTTTCTTAAACGTCCGGGCACCTTTTTTTCTCAATACTTCAATCCAACCACGGATTCATTTCACGTAACCTCATATCTTCTAGCAAAGCTTGCTGATATGAGACGACTTTTCTTCGGTCCTCTTCTTCATCGCTGCTTTGATTTTCATCGTCTCTTCTTCTCTCATGATTCTTTGCGCAGGCTATGTCAAGTTCTTCAAGTTCGTGGCGGTGTGAATCATTTTGAGACATGGGTGCGGAATATCGCTGTGCCATATGCAGATCAGTCATTTTCATCGGCATTGACGGTGGTAGTAGTGACAGATTTGTATTCCTCATAGGTAGATGCGGCTCAATCAGCAGTGCGGATAGCTGTTCAGATGAAATTCCTTGTCCTCGCCGCCGACTCGTTTTCTGCTTATATTTCTGCTCCTGTTGTTGTTGCTGTTTGTGCTTTAATTCCATTTCCTTTTGTAGGATTCGACTTTGAATCTTGAGCGATTCTTGATCTTCATAATCAAACATGAACTCGTTCCCCGCTGACATTGTCATTCCCTTTTTCAATTCCTTTTCAAGGAATCGATTTTGGATCTTGAGTATATCCTCTGTATTTTGATGCAACATGGCCTCGTCACCCGTCTTTTGTCCTGCAAGTAATGGATCCCATTGCGATAATAATGACGGTGCTGCGATCGTTTTGTGTTGTAATGCGTCATCTTTTTTCTGAGACGGAGCAATAGCAATCTGATCATCGAGTGCTTCTGCTTCTACTTCTGCCGCTTGAGGAGGATTCTTCAATGACTTCATTCCCAACGTCTTCGCTTGTAACATACGAGAAAATAGTCCTTGATTTGGAAACGTTTCCGTTTGATGCTGAGGTGCTTCAACTTTCTCCCCTTTATTTGGAAAAGCTAACATTTTATGCTGAGGTGCTTCAACTTCCCCCCCTTTACTATAAGATGAAACAATCTTGGCATCAAGTGCTTCTGCCTCTTGAGGATGACTCTTATCTTGATTTGGGAATCCTATTTGCTTAGGGTTGGTGGTGGGGTACTCTGGTACATCTTTTGCCGTTTCTGCTCTTGAGTTAGCATCCTTTCCCCTCCACTTGATGTTCTTCGTCATTCCATCATCTGACGGCATCAACTTTTGCTTTTTTGTTTTGCCATACTGCATCATAATATGCATCGGTATCTGCTGCGGCTGTGGACCTGCTCCCAGCATCATCATATTTGGAGCAGACAAACCAGACATGGACATGGGCATGATTTCTTCATGATAATTATAATTATGTCCCCACATTTGCATGTTCATGGGTGCTGCCCCTCCAAATACATTGCTACCTTGATGATAGTATCCATGGCCACTCCTGCTCAACGGTAGAGGATGAGAGAAGGAGGACAAAGAATTGGGCGCAGACATTATGAACATGTCATTTTCCGATAGTGCATGAAAATGGTTGTCTGAACGAGGCTCCTTTGGAATATTGCGGAGTGGGGGTGTTCGATTGTTTTTGTTGGAGGTGACGGCGGTTGGATCGGCTGCCGTATTGGAGGAGGTAATAACTTCCGACATAATGTCATGGTCACGCTTCTTTGTCTTCGCAGGCAGAGCTTCAGCGGCGGTCCTATCTGAAGCTGCTGCTGCAGCGATCACATCCGCATACGATATGCGTGGCAAGTCTTTTGAGACATAACCGATTGATGGCTGTCCTTCCATTATTGGCGTATCTAGCATGAGGCGTTCATCTTCATCCATTTATTTAAAGTCGGAGGCGATTTCGAGTTGTTGTCGGGCGGGTGGTGATCGCTTACGGTGTTACTCAACTCAACAATACATATGTACATAAGACAAAAAGATCAACCAACTCCTTCTCTGCGCGCTGCCGGCAGAGAGAAAGGAATTTCATAAGCGTCGTGCTTGCAAACAGGTATTGGTATGTATTATGTCTCACGGACAGAAGGGTAGGTGTCGCCTCGCAACACAGTCTCATGGTACATAGATAAGATGTGGAAGAAGAAGTTGTGAAGAAGAAAACCACCCTAAAAATGGGATCTTCAGTCCCGTGTCTGAGTCACTTGGAGGACTCAGCAGCTTGACTGTAGGAGTCCCTTCGAGAGGACTCCCAGTTATGAAGAGAGATCCTAGGGTGGAAGAAAACCTTGAACATTTGACAAAGATCTTCTCCTTTACCCGGTACCCACAAGTATTCCTAGTAAGTAGGTACCGAATAGCAAGCCTCAATAAATATTCGTTCGTCAGGCCAAAATGGGAGTTCGTGAAGTTGGGGCATTCACTTTCACTTTAGAAAACAGTCAATTTTTGAAAAACTATTTTTTACATTTGTTGCTAATAGGGGTAATTTGTTATTGAGATCCGAACCCCCCTGTCGAAGCTGAATTTCCCTGCGTCGAAATTATCACCCTAACGCTGAACATTTACATACCTACTCCTACTTACCTACCGTACCTAACACTATGTATGTACCTACCTACCCACGCAGCTAGCTTTCAGCAAATCTAAACACAAGTAGCAAGATGTGCACGGAAGGAAGCAATCAATCAATCAATACTGAACCACCACCATGATGAAACAAATAACCGAAGATTCTTCTTCATCAACATCCTCCTCTGATGAGGATGATTTTGTCATCTTAAAGACAGCGCAAGCGAGGAGCCAGAACGACAAAGAAATCAAAGCGGCTGCGGAGGATGATGCCGATCTCGCTGCTGGAAATGCCAGAAGGACACAATCCTCTTCATCATCTGATGCCAATAATGATGTGACTTCTTCCAAGCAGCCATCATCATCATCATCATTACTGCAGTCGTCGTCAAGCTGCACCAATCAAAAGAAGCGACAAGAAGTCAATAATATTATAAATCCATCATCTTCTCAGCCTTCCGCCATCAATCACAAACCCTCCCGCCATCGCGCCTCCCGCCCCACCCTCCAACGCTCCACCAACAAGAACAATCCTCTCAACCAATCCCTCCGCTCCATCTACAACACCACCAACTCCTCCTTCCGCATCCTCCGCCGTCAATCCTCCTCGCTCATCGAATCCCTCCATTCCAACCTTCCCGCCACTCCGACCGGGTGGGCACTTGGCGCGCTGTCGTTGTGTAGTATGGGGCTGCAGTATGAGTTGAGGTTGCAGAAGGAGTTGACTGCTCCGCCGATTGTGTTTTGTCAGAATGAGACTTTGAATGGGAGGATGGAACGGATTTATCGCAAATTGACTTCACCTTCTTCTTCGTCAACAACAACAACAACAATGAAGCGAAGGAGCAAGGATGCAAAGAAGGAAGGCATATTCTCACGAACAGTTACTCCATCATTATTCATTGGAACACGTGGGATTGTTGCTTCGACTGCTGCCTATGCATTGGGGGGTAAACATCATCATGATGATGATGGGAAGAAAGTCAAACGAGTACGAGAAGTGATGAAAATGGGTGCAGATGGTGCTTTGATCGTGTTGGATTGGGAGATTCCTCTGGATACTAATACTACTACCAACAACAGCAGCAGTAACAACAACAGCAATACTGACGCAGCAAAACCAAACTCAATCACCAAACCAATCATCCTCCTCCTCCACGGGATGAACAACGATTCAACATTCGGATACATCCGTTCCATGATGCGAACGGCCACAGATCGAGGGTGGATTGCCGTGTGTATGAATCTACGTGGACAGGATGGGTTGCATCAAGTGAAGAATTCGACGCCACGGGGGTATAATGCTGGATATACGGGTGATTTGCGGGGGGTTGTGGAACAAGTGGAGTATCGGTTGAAGAAGAGGAGGAGGAGGAGGAGAAATGAAAACCGTGCAACTTTACGCAATGTAGGAGGTAACAACAACGATGATGATGATGATGATGACTACATTGGTGGACCAATCTACCTCCTCGGATATTCACTAGGAGCCAACATCGTTACGAAATACCTCGGCGAAGAATCTCTTCACGGCACACTTCCCAAATGCATCGGCGGGGGTGCGGCAATGGGGAATCCTCTCCACATCCACTCTGGCACGATTGCATTCCCCTGGAACATGCTATTAGGTGCCGGTGTCAAACGTAGCATTCTACAAAATGCATCTTCGTTACGACAACATCATGAACCGGGATTTCAACATGCCATGAAGAAGGCATTGCTAGCTCCTACGATTGGTAAATTGGATGATGCGGCAGCACCATATCTCGTCCGTAATGATTCACATCCACCCTATTCGACACGGATAGGATTCAAGGATGGAGAAGAGTATTGGTGGGAATCAAGTAGTCATCGCTACGTTGGACATGTTTCAGTCCCACTGTTAAAGATTTCGGCCCAAGATGACTTTTTGGTGTTTGGTCAGTTCCAGCGAAAGTTGAATCATTGTCTGGAAAATCCGAATGTGGTGGTTGTAAAGACGAGGTGTGGTGGTCATTTGGGGTGGCAAGAGAGTCCTCCTCCGGGAAGTAGTGGGAGTGGGTTGGGAGGGAGTGGAAGTTGGAGTGATGTGGCTGTTGCGGATTTTATCGAGGCGTTGTTGCAGATTCGACAGGAGGATCGAGAGAAGAAGAAGCTGTTGAGGTCGAGGAGAGGTACTGCGAATAATGGAGATGGAGTGGATAGCTCGTATAATACGCCCAAAGTCATGTCTCGACTCTGACTTTGTTTTTGATCACTTGTACTTGTAGTTAAACTCTTTACTTCTTTAATGAGACATTATGCTTTTGGATTCGAATTGTGAAGAGATTGAGAATACAATAGATCGTTAATAGATGAACTGGCGTGTAGGATAACACAACCGAAGGTACGTAGGTATGTACCTATGTTAGGTGCCTACCTACATACCTACATAAGTAAGAAGCTGCTTCGCGTCCTCAAACTGTTAACTTCTCAACCTTCAGAGATAGGGTTAATTTTTCGCTTTTGCCAGTTAGTCGAGCAGTTTCGTTCGGGTTTGAGTTCGGGTGCATTCGACTAACTTCAAGATCCGCAAAACATTACTTCCTAAGTAGGCCAAATCGCTGCTGCGTGACGACTTCATAATATATTTACCAACAGTGAGTGCGATATACGAAGAAGGTTTAAACTATGCTATTGTGAACCAGCTTTCGCTCGAGCTGTCTGATGCCGATTTCTGCTCTCCTTTTCATGTGCTTCTTGTCTTCTCACCGCTGCCGCTGACTCTGTTCCTTAACGTGCCTTTTTATACATGCTCCTTCTCTTTTTTCATGTAAGATAGGAAGCAATGGATGTAGCATTATTTGATCGACAGCAAGAGATGGTGCGCCGAGATTTTGATTATTATGAAGCTCGTGCACGAGATGTGAAATTGGCAGAGGATAGTGGAGAAGACTTTGGCTGGCTGGGATATTTTATTGGCAATAGCAAACATTCGAAAGAACTTCACATTTTCGACTGTAGAGAGGGACAAAATATAGAGGCATTCATTGAGGGAATCAATCGTAATCGATTGATTGAAACACTCAACAACGGCCTGGATCTTGGAGGTATAACTTTCCGAAAACTGAATCCATTTTTCCGAAATATTAACAACCTCTCTTGTCTCTGTCTCAAAAATGTTGAAGTTGGGATGGACGGTGCTCAAAGTCTTGCATTGACATTGACATTGGGTGGAAGTCAATGTCAATCTTTCAAAACTCTTTGCATTGAAGACTGCAACCTCAATGATGAAGGGTTCGCAGGGATAGCTGTGGCTTTGAGAATCCATCCGCAGCTCGAACAACTGCGTTTGAGAAGCAAGAAGATTGGTTTGATTGGCTGCATTGCTTTGGGAGATACGATGAGGGGATGGGGGGCATCCTCAAACTTGAAATCTCTGAATCTTTATGACAATGCGATTGACGACCGAGGACTGCAAGCGCTCGTAGCCGGCATGACTAATTCACCACTCGAAGAGCTAAACCTCGATAGCAACTTGATTACGGGAGTTGGTTTGAGGNGCCGGCATGACTAATTCACCACTCGAAGAGCTAAACCTCGATAGCAACTTGATTACGGGAGTTGGTTTGAGGTCTATGAATCCTTACTTTCAATCTGGCAACTGTCGCTTGAGAAACCTCAGACTTTATTTTATCAATTTCGGCGATGAGGGGGCGTTGGCTTTGGCTGATGGACTGAAGGGGAATAAATCATTGAGGCGCTTACAGTTTCATCCATGCGAGTCTGGTATCACAGATGTTGGATGGGCTGCTTTCTCAAAGCTTCTATGCGATCCTTCTAGCATCAACAATACCTATCATTCGAACCACAACATTGATCAGATTGGATATTGTTTTGCTAATGAGGGCACTCCTCCCGATATGCTACATTACATTAGTGTTAATCATTTGAGTAGGCACCCGCACGAAGCCGCCATCAGGAAGATTCTCATCAGCCATCCTGATCTCGACATGGAGCCTTTCTTTCAATCTCAATGGAACTTGAAGCTCCTTCCAGTGGTGATAGACTGGTTTAAATGCGCTCGATCAGGTGTGTTACCGATTGACCTCAGGGTTACAAAGCAAAGACAAAGAGTAAGCCTACGGAGTATAGAACTATCAGCATTATACAAATTCGTACGCAGTATGCCCGCCTTGACAGTGATCTCCTACTGGCAACAAGTTGTAGCAAATACTCAGGTCAAAAGGCGGAGGATAGATGATGAAATGAGGCGGTTAGACAGTGAAAGGTTGAGGTCATATCATGATGAAGAGGCAGCATGGGTCAGACTTGGTCGACCAATAAGTGAAGAAAGCAGTAGCAGTCTCGTTAGGGGTTTGAAACGCATGAGGATGAGGCAAGAGTAGTATGTAGAAAGAGGTAGCATGTACATTTGATGAATATTACTGTGTCGTTCTGACCAAATAGAGTATTGAGTTAACTTCCATTGGTGCAATATTTCTATGCCATGTCGGAATAATTTGTAAAGATACATTGAAGGGAGGAATTT
>JALLBH010000511.1:0-19204 GCA_036940005.1 Skeletonema menzelii
CAGCTTTTGACACATTAGATAGTGCCCTGGTACGCATAAGAGTCTGAAAGATGTAGAACAAGTGATGTGCGTGAGGAGATGTGAGTATACAACATGGTGGAGATTTGGAAGAAGTGAGTGTAGAGAATCAAGAATACAACAACAAACAACAGTCTCTACACTCCTTCAAGCACTTCAGTCACTTACAGCAAAACTTGTTTCTGTTGCTCTTGACTTTCACGCAAACTAAGGCGATCAGCTTAGGCTTGGGTGGTCGCAGAGGAGCCATCATCCTCCTGTTTTGATGTCGGTTTGTTTACTTATGAGCAAGGAAAGTAAATAAAGATTCTTGTCGAGAACACACACTCTCTCGTTTTGCAGTCTCTCGCAGAGCTTGTTCTCTTTCCCGTCCGGTCACAATGTGTCACACCGCGAGCTTCAACCAATTCAAACCTACATAATCTTCATCTACAGTTACTGTAGAAGTGAAGTTCCGCTCTTCTTCTACCACTCATATACATGACATTAGCGATAGCGTTCGGCTTCTTCGATGGATTGCAGGCCATCGAGTGTCTTCTGGATGAGCCAAGGCCTAGCAAATGAAATTTCTTCCCCGCGGCGTGCAAGAGAGCCTTGTAATCACTGACTCCCTTGCAAACCTGCCCATGTGTGTGCCTGTAGCTAATAGCAGCCTGTAATACGCAAATATGAAAGTCGAAAGCTTCGCTCTAGCCCGAAGGAAAATAAAACAATTCAAAGAAAACTGCTTTCGTCAAACGATGAGGTCCTCAATACTGGCAACAACCAAGCCTCTCTTCTCATTCATTCCGTAGATGATGGCCATTGTTTTCAGACTAGCATTCAATCATTTAGCAGAAAAGTGAGTGGTTGGGCTTGATGTGCTCTCGTTTTTATTGTAAATGCGTGCGTACTTGCTCAGCTTGCCGGTGCCTCTCCCGTCAATTCATAGTCATTGCGTTATTGACCAGGTTGCTTTAACGTACCGCGCCTAAGCTTAATATGCAGGCGACTTACCAACAAAAGTATAAATCTGAAGCTTGTCTAACGAATCTTCCCTAATTTAGTGAAAAGCAAACCGATAAAAGCATAGAACTTCAATCATATCAACTAAATACATCGTTACAATCTCATTGTGCTCTCAAAGCAGGCTCAAGATCTCGGAATAATTGAAACAAGATATGATTAACAACAACGATGAGGTCCTCAATACTGGCAACAACCAAGCCTCTCTTCTCATTCATTCCGTAGATGATGGCCTTTCGTTTCTGCTTGCATGCTAACCGCACCGAAAACAAAATTAGAATCCAGCGTAATAAAGTATCCGCGAAGTTTAATTTAGCATGTGCTGGATAAGTCAATCCGTTTAGGAGTAGACTAGTAAATAGGCAAATTTTGTTATCAAAATTGGATACCATATCTATTTTATACATAATTTCCTCCAACCTTTTGATCAACTTCATATTTCTTTCGCTCCTTGAAAAATTGGTGAAGCACAAACGAGTTATGAGGACGATAAAAAAAGTTTCTTATTTTAACTACGCAGAAATCTTGAGCCCGCTTTTGAGATGTTAAGGAGCGGCTTGACTTGGGAAAAGAAGAATTATTGATTGATATGATTGAAGTTCAACTTAGTTAGGTATAGTTCGCCTGCTTGCATGACTTTTGTGTGTTCGGGTGTAAGAAGTAAACTTCATTATTTTGGTTTTGTGAAGAGAATGTCTACACACGGCTAAAGGGGGAGCGTTTGTTGACGACTGCATGGACCAAGCTACAATGCTGGTGCCCTAGGAGTACATAAATCGATTGTACCATAGATGGATTGCTGCTCAAGGGAATAGATACACATAAGCGTTGCTTTGCGCTTATCTCAGTGTCTGTTTTCAGTTAGATTTTTTTAAAATACACGACCGAAAAGTCAGCTTCATGCAGTAGCGTTGGTGGTGCTGCAACGCGTCCCGGTTACGCCTCTCTTAGTAAGCACTTTTATGCAATGAATTTTTATAGAGTATTAGTCAAGTCGACCATTTCACGTTACCGCGTCACATCATATCTGTTACTCACCGCCGTTGCTGCGTAAGCATCCTTTCGGCTGGTAGGGCGGAATAAGAGTTGTCAAGCTCGAATGCAATTTGGGTCTCATGACATATGTTTTAGACATTATCAGTTGAAGATCCCCGTCTTGAGAGCGTGATCATTCCTGACACTGCGTCTAGAATACTACTGCTGTCGTCGGCGTCTTGTGAATCGCGACCTCTTTCATTGACATTTGAAGTATTTACTGTCGCTGATTTCCGTTGGAGTGATTCCTTTGCGTGTTCCTGTGCCTTGATGAGTTCATCCTTGTCTCCAAGTCCAGACGGGAAGAAGATGTTTGACTCTTGTCCGTTAGCAAGAGAGGTTGATTTTTTCCGTTTTCGCTTTGGTTTGTAACTCCCTGCTTCGACCTCGTTCTGGTAAAAAATTGATACTGCTTTCATCGCTGCTGCTATTTGATCTTTTTGTTTTGCTGCTTCGAGTACAAGGTCTTGAACGCGCTGTTTCTCCGCTCTTTGTTTGACTTGCATGCATTGAAGTAAGGACTGTTCCACTTTGAGCTGCGAGTACATTGGCGAGAGAACTCGCCACCACCTAAAAGTATTGTGAGTATTGAAGTAAAACGGGAATATTACGAGCAAACAAAAAGTGACTTACCCCGTTTGCATATCCATGGCCAAAAATCGACCTCTTGGATCACACCTATTTGCTATCGACTCAAGTATCTGTGCAACTATCTCGTGAATCGCAAAGTTCTCCCCGCGTCCTACTTTATGGTATTCCTGCTCATATCTCTCCATATTCATTTCAATCATGATACGGAATCTTCTATTGCCAATGTGGTGAAAGAAGGCCTGCCCCGACCCACACAAGACATCAAAATTCGATGGCACAATAAACGCAGCCGGATGAGTGATTGCTTCCGCACTGGATGGGTTATCACGCTCATCAGGCATGAAGAATTTTTCGATAGGAATTGACTGAAGTGTGGATACCATTGCTGGGATGTAATTATTTCTCAATCCATTCGAGGAGCACAATTTCTGGCTGATACTCGAGTGAAGTATTCTTGAGAACGATGTCGGCTGATTCAGATTAGAGGCAGATGAAAAATTGCGAGCATCGTTTGTGGCCTCATCTGTCTGCGTGTGAGCAATTTTTGCAGTGCCTTTTGTCTGGGCACTACTGCATCCCAACTCAACACTTGTCTGAAAGCCAAAATCTTCATCGTTTAACTGCGCGCAATCTTCACAGTCCTCGTCAGCTTCGCTTGCTCTCTTGATCTTATCAAATATGTGGTCCCTTTTGATGAAGAAACGGCCCGCCGCCATGAAGGTAACGTGGACCTTTTGTCGTGCCTCCTCGTTCGATGCGACTCTCCATGAAATTTCATTCAAAGAAGAGTTGACGTCGATGCTGCAGCGTTCTTCCGACTTGCCTATTGGAAGAAGGAACCGCCCAGAAGGCCTATTCCCTTGAATACTAGACAAGACGTTGTTGATAATGTCATCTTGCTTCGAGGTCTTGGATGACGTGTCTTGGACTTTTGACAATTCTATATCGCCGTCGAAGTAGCTATCAACATTGACTTCCACGAGGACACGGAAACGTCGGTTCCCAATGTGGTCGAAGCATGTGGAGCCTTTTCCGAGCAGGACATCGTTAATTCCAGGCAACAGCACCGAGGGCTGGTCCTCGGTTGCAACAGCAGACTTGAAGCGCTTCTTGACTGGAAGAGAGGATGACAAATTACCGCCGCTTTCGGAGTCGTTGAAAGAGATTCTCTTTCCAACCCACTCCTTATCACATACTCCGTTGGCAGCGGTATTGTTAGTGACGACACCACCACCATCATCGTCACTATGACGTAGGCCCATCATTCTGATTCGCTGGGATGATTCAGCAGAATATGCTTGCCACTTCTACTCTATTGCTGGGAGGAGTTGGTCGTTTCCGCCAATACAATAATATACGGAAACTAAAAAATTTTGGAGTATTATTTTGGAAACCCGCTTGCTACACATTGACAGTGCATACAACCAAACTGAGGTCGTGAAGTGTGTTGTACTTACTTATTTTGTGTAGATTTCCACCGCAAAGCAAGAAGGAATGTGTCTGTGCAAGGGAATAACTAGTCTGTGCAGTCTTTTGCACCACCTCAAGAGCCGACACGACCTGCCTATTTACTGCATACCTATGTACGATACTATCTACTTGAACTTTGAACTTCCTATCACTCTACTTAGAGTACAAAACCTCTATGTAAGTTAGATACTCAGTGTCAGTAGTATGCTTCTGATCTGCTACGACACATACAATATCTTGCGCTTTTAAAAAAGTGCCGTCTTTTTGTCGTCCGGTACAAGTTCTTCTTAGCTCGCTCCCCGCTCCCCTCTCCCCTCCATCCACCCTCCACGCTCCACGCTCACAGCTCGTCGATAAGTAGCTGTAAGTAGCAAGTGAACACGGTGCTTAACGCTGTGAAGTGACTGCTTTGGCCGACTTCGCACTTAATCTCCCTCAAACAAACAGCTAGCATGAAGCGGTGCCGAGGATCAGTGACATCGCCGCTCCTCTTGTGCTTGACAAGCCTTTTGACCTTGACGTTGCTGCCAATCGACAACATCGCTGCGCTCCAGATCAGAAGTCCACTTTTTGTGCCTCCTAATTATCCAATTCATGGGCCAGCAGTGGCGCCGTTGACAACTAATTGTTATGACCCAGGAGTATTAGGCTCTGGTGCGATTATATGCAATCAACGCAGTCGTGTTAATGAGAATAATAGAATAAGCCATGTCGCGCCGCTGTTTTCATCTGCAAATGGATCGTCGCAAGAACAGGAAGGAGGCAACTCTCCCAACAAACGGCAGCCGATCCAAGCCATGAAAGGCATCATTACCAAAATTTTGAGGTTCTTCATAACGGCACCGAACAAATTCATGGCATACTACAGGAGGCTCTCTAAAAAGGGGAAAATCGTATTAGCAATGCAACTGATGACGCTTGGTCTGTTGATGGGAGCTGCCGCGAAAACCACTGCAACAGCAAAAGCTAATCAAGCCAACCGTCCGGTGGAAGTCTCCTACAGTACATTCTTAGATTTGGTAGATATCAATGGCCAGGGACATAAGCCTGGTAAACATCCTGCACTCAAACTCGACAATGTCATTATATCAAAAGATCGAGTGGGATTCCGTGTAGTTACCGATCAGGAGAAACACAAACTTGCGTTAATAGATAAAAAACTTGTTCAGAAGAAGGATGTTTCTGTAATCGCGCCGGCTGAATCAACGAGAACCATTTACGCTATGAAACCACTGGCATCGCAAGAACTGATTGAAACCTTACGTGAACATGAGGTACCATTTCGTGCGGCATCAACAAAGGGGGCCAATACTGCAGCAAATGTGGCACGATTTTCCATTTTCTTAGTGTATCTTCTATTTTTGTCGAGAATGTATAAGGCTATGGGTGGTGGAGGAGCTGGTGGTGGAAGTGGTGCTCCTGGAAAGTTGGCAACATTTTCTCCTGGTGAACCACTTGTGAAATTTGATGATATTGAGGGAATTGATGACGCCAAATTTGAGGTGATGGAACTTGTGGATACTTTGCGAAATCCCAAGAAGTATGAGATCTTAGGGGCAAGAGCTCCCACCGGTTTATTACTCGAAGGACCGCCAGGCACAGGTGCGTTTTACTTCTATACAAGTTCAATCATCATTGACTACTTGCATTTATTTTATAGTCTCCACATCGTTTCCCAAAGGGTCAGGCTGTGTCAATTTTTTCATTGTGGTCAACAAATTGAGCTTTGCCAGAGCTAACGATTATGTATGTCATCTTTTGCAGGTAAAACAATGCTGGCTCGTGCCACAGCGGCAACGGCGGGAGTACCCCTACTTTATTGCAGTGGGAGTGACTTCGTTGAGATGTTTGTAGGACGTGGAGCCGCTAGGGTCCGTAACACTTTTGCTCGGGCTGCGAAGATGGCGCCTTGCATAATTTTCATTGATGAGTTGGATGCACTTGGAAAAAGTCGCGACATGGGCGGCATGGGAGCTAGCATGAGGAGTAATGACGAAGCCGAACAGACATTGAATCAGCTCTTAGCCTGCATGGATGGGCTCGATTCATCGAGAAGAGTTTGTGTTCTTGCGGCCACTAACAGGAGAGAAGTGTTGGATCCAGCTTTAATACGGCCTGGCCGATTTGATAGGATTATCAAGGTCACACTACCTGATACTAGTGGGAGGGAACGTATCTTGCGCGTACACGCAAAAAAGTTACCAGGGTTTTCAGAATGCCAAGGAGTCGAGGAGAAACGGCCTGGCAGTTTAGGCAAGGGATCATCGGTGGATCTCTCGGCAGTAGCAGCGGTAACGAAGGGTTTGTGTGGAGCGGATCTTGAATTCATTGTTAATGAAGCAGCTATCAGGGCAGTGCGACGGGTGAGCGCAAAACTGAGGGCGGGCGAAGATCCTAAAGGAATTACTCCTGTAGTCAGCGCAGAAGATTTTGAGAAGAGTGTAAGTGACTTCAAACGAACACGTCAAGGTGGAGGAGTGAATGATATACTGAATAATGTACTGGGGAAAAGAGACTAAACACGGACCAAACACGAAAATACTAGTCATGAGAATATTTTCCTATTTTTGTACATTCTTAATAACAAACATCACTATGTTAAACATCCATCAGCACGTTTCAGGTTCGTTTCTCTCGGTTTTAGTCCAACCAATGGCAGCATCTTATCGACAAGGTTGTTTAGTGCATCATTAACAAACCCTTTGCCCCAATCTTTTCGATTCAGCTCCTCTCTAAAGGATGCGTAGCTACTGTCATCGTCTTCATCGGCCTCTTTTGTATCGGCTGACGAAGCCTGTTGAGGAATCGGTGGGAGATTGCTGACTAGGCTATCGTTATCTGTAGGAGAGATTGTAGGTGCACTTGTCTCAGACATAGCAATAGAGCCGATCATGCAAGCGGTATCCAAGCTCGGAGCTCTCTTGTGATTAACAGGTGGCGAGAGTCGCCCTCGATACTTGGATTTTGAGAGAAGCGGATTATCCCTCAGGTATCTTGGAGCTCTGGGAATGTCGGACTTTACTTTCGAAAACGGATCAAATTCACTGTTCACACTATTGCTTCTTGCCATGGCGGGTTTTCTCAAGAATGTGCTAGTCTTCGGCTTCTCCAAGGAAGAAGTGGTTCCACTGGCAAATGAGTTATCACACATGCTAATGGAAGCGGATGGCATCCCTATAAGGCCTGAAAATGGATCTATTGGTGCATCGCTTGATACATCAATCAAGTCTTCCCCTTTCTCGGGTTGCATAGAAAGGGTTTCCCCATAACCTGGCGTGGGAGAAGTCCATGAGTCGTGAATCATGGAACTACGGTGACTTAGTGGGAAGCTTGCCCCACTTATACTTGATTGGCTCTTCCTGTGATTTCCCATCAGCTCCCTGGAAGATTTGACCTTCTCAACGTTAATCTCTGCTGTAAGAGGGGAAGGGAATGAACAATCAATTGTTTCCATAGTGTGTGTGACAGAAGTAATTGAAGTTGCAATGGATGGCGCCTGATCACTTGTCTGCCTTCCACTGATTGAGCCCGGCCGAGACGACCTAGACTTTTTTCTTATCGACCTCGACTTCTTGAGCAATGTTTTTTTAACTGCTCGTCCTCCTGCAGCAACCCCCGAGGATGTCCCATCATCAGACAGCGAAGAGAGAGATGCATCGTCGGTGTCGTTGAGTGAACTTTTAACATCTCTCCCCTCATCTGCTGCAACACTGAGCATCTGCTGTGCCAAACTACCGTGTGAATGCCCACGCCGGTGCCCCGATCCAAGGGACCTGACCGCCATGACGCTCTCAAATGTCCCCAATCGATCTCTTTCTACATGTGGGTGCTTCCTAGACGCGCAAAAGGTAGGAGATAACGGCTGATCAATGTTAAATGAATGATCTTGACGGATCGTTCTAGAAGATCCATTCGTGCTGATTTGATTGCTGCCCGAAGTCGTTGATGTTTGGGCGCTCTGAAATGAGATTAAGGAAGCAGTGGTGTTGGGCGTCTGCCGCATGATATTAGGGTTGTTGTGGATATTATCCTGCATGGGGCCAGAGGCCGCAGACCTGGGAGTGTACATATGCTGCGGTCGGTTTGGCAGCTGAGATAATGCATACATAGATGAGGATCCAACAACAGCGGCGTCCACATGTGTCTTCTCCGCAGTTGATTGCGGCGGCGGCAACAACATCATTAGGAGTACTTTTATGATGTGTCGTTATCAGCTTTGGAAGCGGCTCGGTACCAGCCCCGATGAGTTAATATAATAATTCTGCCACTGGTCAAATAATATCACTGCACCACCTCCACGATTGCTGTTAATATCCTCCCACTCTCTGTGTGTGCAGCACCATCACCGAATGTTGCGATCGTTTATTCGTCGACAAGTACACAGTCGTAACGTAGTGTCGGACACTGAGATGAATTCTTTTGTCGGGAGAGGTGCGCTGTGCTGACAAAGGCTCGAAAACTTCCGTTGAGTTCCGCTTTCCTCTCGCGATGGCGAGAAAGAAGTACGGTAAAAAAGGTATGTAGATAGCCAATAGAAGCGAGAGACGAGAGAAGACTATAAATTGTCTCTTTGCAGGGTTGCGTTTGTTGTCTCTCCCTCTCTCTCCTCTCTCTCCTCTCTCTCCTCTCTCTCTATTTCTTAGACTCGTCAGATACATCGCCACCTTGTCTCTTTCTGGATTAGGTGTTGCAATCACAGTTGTTGTGACACTTTCTTCTAGGAGTATCTTTTAAATGTCTAGATGCGAAGAAGTTAACCGGATTGGAATTACTTTTGAGGAAATGCTTGAGAAATCTAAATCATCAGACCCATTATACATACATCGATTGCGTTCTCGAAGTCAGCTTGGCAAACAAGACTTTGGTTTGATTATAGCTTTCAATGATCGCACTGCATATGTAGGTGTATAGTTAGTTTCCAGAATACAAAAGCATCCTCATCCATCTGAAAGACGTGAAAGGAGGAAGAACTCACTTAGGACGAACGTCGTCAAAACAGAGACAACTGCTGCAGTAGATTGGTTGAGTGCTAAGATGGAATTTCCAAAGAAGTCAACTTCAACCAGGCAAGTGGTTAAATTAAAATGGACAGTGACCTAATTTAAGTGATAATGAGTGTGCGCGATAATTGTACAGACATCATTCCAAGACTTGAAGGTCAAGTGGAATCTATGAGAAACTCTGAAGAATGTTTAGTTCTTGCATCCAGGGCATCCTGGCTCGGAACCAGCCTTGGGGTTTTCAGTACGTTCCTTCTCGTCCTCCTTCTCTGCCAACATGATAGCGTAGGATGCATCTCCACGCATAGGATCCTTGTAACGGTTCTGAAAAAAGAAAAAACATTGTTGGGTGAGACGAAGGATTCTCACATTAGAATCATTGGTTCAGATCATATTCTGTCACTTACCTCTCCAGGGTAGATACCAGAGGCATCAGGGGTGTTACCCTTGAAAGTCTCGAAGGGGTTGAAGTTCCTGGTGGAGCGGGGAGCGGAAGGGTCCCACTTGTTGTAAACATCCTTCTTGGAGTCTTGGTCCCACAACTTATCGTCGTACTCTCCGTACTCGAAGTTGAGCTTGGTGGGCATGCGTGCGTTTTGGGCAGGCACGAAGGCGGAAGCGGAGGCCACAAGGGCAACGGCGATAACAGACTTCATCTGTAATAGGAGAGGAAAAGATTAGAAAAATGTTAGTGGCGGCGTCACATGGCGAAGAAAATAACCGATCATCATCCCAAGGCGACAGCAGCAACGCATCCGTTCTCATTCGCCAGTATCCATTGGCTAAGTGATGATTTCATACAAACCATCGGCTCCATCAAAACACGTGTCAGTCGAAAATTGGAAGAACAATCTATCACAGAAGATTGCATTGTTCACCCGATGAAAACTCGCAGACAAACGACAGCAGCCACTGAGCAGCCGATGCAACACACTGACAACTGTTGTAGAACCTGAACTGCACAAAAGGAACATCATTTGAAGAAACGAGCACTTGCCATTTTGGTTGTTGGTGTTGGTAAATTCTAGAATTTATGAGTGCAAAGATTTGCTGTGTTGACACTTCGGCGCCAACGACGACCGAGACTGTGATGCGTGTTCTTCTTCCTCACACAACGCGATCTTTGGCAAGTACGTCAGTTGCGTCAGTGCGTGCGTTTTTAGGGAGCTGTGTGCTGGAAAACCGGCCATCTGCTGGAAGAAAAGGCAGAAGAGCGAAAGGGGAAGAGGCTGCCAGACACTCTCTCATCTCTCATCTACCAACGTCTCCATTCTGCAGTCACACATCACACATTCACAACATCGATCGAACATCCCACGAAGAAAATTTGCATCCATCACTTCTTTGAATGCAAAACGTATGGCAGCTATCAGAAGCCTCCTAACCAAAGGACGTAATATTATAGTTTATTATGCCGTTCAATCATCTGAGTGAAGGTAGTTTGAAAAAGCAAAGTAAAAGAGCGAGCCGACGTACCACAAGTGCAATGTTCTTTGCCAGCGTTTGCGTGCCAATGTTTTCACTCATGCTATCAATGGGACGTGTGATGCGGTGCACGTCATCATCTTGGTCATCATCATCATTGAGGCTTAAACATAATATAGCATTATCATCAAAAAAAATGACCACAGCTGCATTTGCGTCGTCGCAGGGAGCAGACAGATTAAAAAAGGCAACGCGAAACCAATTATTATGCGGCCCATCAACAACGGTAATTCAAATGAGTTCCTACAACACCAACAGCTATGAAGAAATCGAAGATCCAGACTCCGTTTCATTATCAGGATACCAACGACCAAAGGTGAATTGGTATCCTGGGCATATCGCGAAGGCAGAGCGACAACTCAGCGAAACACTAAAATCCGTGGATGTTGTGATCGAAGTTAGAGATGCACGCGCACCCAAGGCAACAGCGCACCCAAGCGTAGGAAAGTGGACAGCAGGTCGCCCTCGTGTTGTGGTCATGACTAGGATGGATACGGTGACTGCGGCAAGCCGTGAAAGTTGGAGACGAGCCTATGAGGAGCTGGGTGCCGATAGATGGGAGGAAAAACTAGGTGGAGATGAAAAGAATCGTAATGCACAAATGCGAAAAGAAAGAACTAAGTACAATGATGACGGAGAACAAGACAGTAGAACAAATCTTGATGGTGGCATAGAAGAGGTGTTATTCGTAGATGCCAAAAGAGGGCAAGGAACGCACTCGATATCAAGAGCAGTGTATAGGGCAGGTAGACATGTTAACGAGAGAAGAAGGAGAAGGGGATTGAATGATCGGTCTCTACGAGTGGGCATTATTGGTTTCCCCAATGTTGGTAAGTCAGCCCTCATCAACCGTCTATTGGGACGCAAGCGTGCTCGTACTGCAAATACACCTGGTGTCACTCGATCTCTCCAATGGATTCGTGTTGCAACAGACAAAACGTCCACCGGTGCATCTGGATCGAGTAGTGGAAACAGCCGTGGAAGTGGCCAGAGACCGAAAAAAGGATTTGAACTTCTTGACAGCCCTGGTATTATTCCATCAGATATGCTTGATCAGACTGATGCGCTGTTATTGGCTGCATGCAACAGTATCGGCGTCGGAGCCTACGACAACCAGGCTGTGGCTGCCTACCTATGCGATCGCATTCAAAATCTGGTGCTAATGGGAAAAGAGAGCATTGCAGCACCGCAATGGAGAGACAGATGTTTAGAAAGATATGGATTTGATCCAATTCTACCTTTGTCGGAACAAAAAATTGCAGCTAGATGGGGGTCAGAAAGCACTGATGGATCTTCAAAGACGTGGATTGCCTTCGCGGCAGCAAACGCTGATCGTATCCCAACAGGCGAAGATATGTTATTTATCGTGGCCGATAACACGTGTAAAGGAGACCCCGAAAATGCAGCAAGAAAAATACTTCAGGACTTCAGAGTAGGAAGGATGGGTCCAATTGCTTTGCAGCTGGCACCTGAATCAGAAGTTGACGAAGGACAACAATCTGTACAGACGCTACGAAAGGATGGATTAAATGTTCGAGTTGTAGCTGATCCAGTTGAATTCAAAAGGGCATCTGAAGAGCTGGAGAGGAAAAAACAAGAAAAGATTGACCAGCGTGCCAAATCCGCTTTGGAGGCAGCAAAAGAAAAGGGTTTAGAACTGCCTATTTCAATGGACGAAGTTGTTGAAGAAGGGAAAGAAAGTAAGGAAGATGTGAAGAAACCCGAAGAAAGTGAAGTAGGAAAGGGTCTATTTGATGGCTGGTAAAAGTACAATGTCAGATGATACATTCATTGCAAACATCGTCTTCCGACATATAAGCACATGTTATTATTGCTTCGTATTAACTTATGACACATCGATCACGTTTCATCAATTTCTCAACTTCCTCTTCAGTCAATCCTTCTCCTTCACGCTCTTGTGTATCCCAGAAGTCTTCAAGAGTTGCACCTTTCACATCTCTTCGCACATAAAACAAAATGTATGCGGATGGGTCAATCACATCGCGGGCGAGTAGTTCGTATATCTGAGCGTCATTGAATAAACGCCACTTGCCATCAAATTCGCTTTTCAAACTCGCAACATAATGTCCTCCCGTCAGCGCTCCTTGATGATGGACTACGCCATACAAGTCGTACAGGCTTTCGGTACGGCCACAGTTATCCCTCGAGAGAGGGTGGAATCTCCCCCCAACAAAGTCCTCATCGCTACCATCTTGGCTTGTGACGTCAGCTTCTGCATCGTCATCGTCAGTCTTGGCTGCAGGAGAAGATGGGGCAACTATACGCGAAAGATCAAGTCCTTCGAGAGGAAAAACAACCAAGTCACGCAGTTTTCTCTTCATATGTTGTGTAAACTGGAAACGTTTGAGATGGATCATGACAAAAGGAGGGAAGCGCCAGAGACAGATGCGATTTGTTTGGATTCTTTCTTCTTGGCACTTTGAGCACCTCGCCTCAATTTTTTCCTCTTTCGCAAATGAATCAAGACACTCCTCCAACGTAATTGATCCACCGTATCCATACTTCTTCCCTCCCGTGTTGATTGAGCTATGTTTCTTGACACGTATCAGCGCTTTTTCGTGAGGACTTGTTTGGACAGATAGACCGCTGGATTCAGATTTATTGCCCAGCTTCCATCCAAAGCCACCACTGCTGAGGTCCACAGACAAATGCCAATCGATTGAAATACTGTCGCCACACATTGCAATCGCTGGGTAGTCATCACAAGGAATTAGACAGCCAACGCAGCAAGAGTACCACTGACACAAAGCACAGCGGCTACCATCCCTTGACACTAGCCTCAGCCGAAAGCCATAACACGGAATCTCTCCACCCGCCACGCTTTCCATGTCAATCGTTGTTTTCTCTCGATACTGCCTACCTCTTCTTGTCTGTCTAGTTGTAACCTCCAATGCGTCTGCACCACCACCTGAGTTACCGTCTTCTCTGTTCGATGAGCTTTTATCGTGAGTTGGTGCATTTGGCACGTAGCGCCGCATTCTCTCTGAAATGAGTGCGTATAAATCTCTGCCTGTGTAACCCTCTAAGTCGCGAACACGAAGTAATTGAGGCGATCCAAAAACATTCAGCTGGAACGGGTGCAGAAAAGGTGCCGAAACAAAGTCGAGTTTCCTCTGCGAGAGAGCAAGGTAGGAATATTTCACCGGTTTTGATTCATCAGTTGCCGATGTCTCAACGGGTGCAACTGGTTCGATTTCGTAGACGTGTAACGCAGGGATTTCTCCAGAATCGTGTAGCGCCAACTTTGTCAACGCCCATGAATGCGGAACTATCTTTCTGATGCAACTCTCTCCCATATCTACAACAGCCATACTCTGAGCCATTTCAGACAACAATCGTTTCTTCGGGGAATCTTCTTCCTTGTCACTGTTGGAGTCTCCCCCCCCAGGAGACTCTTCATCGGAATTATTTTCACTTAATTTCGCATCGCCATCATCATCTGTGTCGTCATCATCATCAGACAGATCTTCTCCAGTCTCATCTGAATATAAGATTTTCGCAAGATTCAACAACGCATCATTGACGGTGCCATCGTGACGCACTCGAACAGAGTACTTAGCGATTTCCTTGTCTCCGTTCATCGGGTAGTGTATACACTGAATTGAGATCTGATCATCCTCTGGGAGTGGGACTTGAAGGTACGCAAAAGGTTCAAACCGCGAGCTTTCGTAATTGCATGTCTTACAAGTCAAAGTACTCTTGTATTGACCAGAAAATAAGGCCACGATGAGGGAAAGCTCTCTCTTCAAGTGATTTCCCCACCAAATGTCAGCAAGCTCTTCATCGGGGCGCCCATCTGAGTCAGGGGCTTCCATATAGGGCTTCTTCTGAATTCTGTTCAAGTCCTCCGTAAGACCGTCTAATAAGAAGGCGAGAAGTTCTTGGGCATCGTGCTGTTCACTTCCTTGAAAGCTTTCGTTGAACTTACCCATGGCTTCCTTGAAAGTCTTTGGAGTAAGCGCAGGTGCATCGATAGGAGTTGAGGATGCAGTGTTGGGGTTTGTTGCCCTCGGAGGTCCATTCCTTTCGTGCTTCTTCCACAAATTATGTACGAGGAGAGCGAATGCCTGTGCCAGCCGACCTTCATGGCCTAATGGGTTTGTCGTGTTGATATCACGAAGGTAGGCCTTCGAGGTGAAATAATCTCTTAAGATTGGAGTGTGACTCAAGCATTGAATGGTGGAATTGAGATAGCAGGTATTGCCCATGTTGTAAAGACCTACAATACCATCTCCCAGAGTCAGTTCATCACTTGCAGCTTCTGAATCTGACGCATCTATAAGAGTATTGTTTGTTTTCATAGCGCGGGGCCACTTTCCGTCTGATTCGTTCCTCAGCTCAAGCACAAGATTGATGTTTTCTCCTTTCGATAGCTGCGCATCACGCATATTTCTCTCGTGTCCTATCGTCAGGTCAAGATCTAGCAGCCAACCCAGTGAATCCTTCTCAGACCGAGACGACGAAGATGCCCCAGCATTGTCCATCAGCCATAGCCTTGAATGAAAAGTTTTCGACGGGTCCCGACCGAGTCCATCGGAGAGGGTGTCGACAAGATCTGCTAAAGGGAGGTATCGAGACAGAGGTCTGAAAAAAAGATCGGCAAGGAAAAGTTAACTCTCGTAGCCAAAAAAAATGATGCTCCAAGAAAAAGACGAGAGATGAAGGAACTTACACGAACTGCTGAAACGGACGAGGCTCTCCTTTAGACACTTTATCGCAAAGAAATACAGTCGCGAAAAGCGGATAAAGCTCGACGTCATATTCTTCTTCAATACTCTTCACACCACTCCTGCTGGGACTGTAACTCATCTCGCTTCTCTCGACCGGCTTGTTTGAGTGAAAAGGCACAACACTACGAACAATGGGAGGCCCTCCATCATGCCATGCTTGGAGTGCACTCCATACTAGTGGCTCCACAAGCTCGAAATCTCTATGCCAGCGTAAGCCAGGCCTTAAAGAGAGGATTCCTTCATCCGAGAGAAGCATATTGTTGTCAATCTTACCCATGGAGTAGCTCCGATCTGCATTGTCGTCCCAGACTTTACCCTCAGTAAAATGCTCCCATGTTCTCCACCATTCTGCATTAATCACATGCCACAAGGTTCCATTTGGTCCCCGGGGCTGGGATGAGCCTTCTTTCTTTCGAGGATATCTATATCTATGCCTTCTTTTCATCTCGCCTACGAGAGCTCTTTCCAGAGAAGGCGAGGCTGGCCTTACGCCAAAGAGGACCGAAGCAATTAACCGCAGATCCAGCAAGTAAGGCCCGAGGCGAGTTTCTGACACCTGCATCGCCCCATCAGTTTCTGACGAAGAAATACGGAGGTGCCATCGTAAAAAGCCATCGTAGTCAAGAGAAGCATTTGCGAAATCTTGCTCAACGCTGTCGCTAGACTCAGAGATAACGTAATCAACAAGAATACTGAGCGGTACCGAGTGTAGAGGGGAATTCTCGTTTTCGTTCACGAATTCTGACAGATCAAGTTTTGATGGTAATAACCCGAGAATTGACGCAAAGCTGGCATCAACTAAAGTCGTCAGAACGTTGTCTGAGTCATCATTATTTTCTGTCAAGTCAAGAAGATAGTCATCGTCATCGGCCAGTTTTACACTCTCCTCATTTCCACTTTTAGTTGACCACGGCTTTTGTTGTGTTAGTGTAAGCGATGCATCTGATGGTGGCGAATCTCTCGCAAGGCGGAACGATTCATGTTCCAAAAGTAGAAGCAACATTTTTCCGATTTGCGAACGCGTGAGGGTTGCATCATTGACTTGACTACTTTCCTCCGCGCCACTCTCTTGCCTTGGCAGCTGTTGGAATGTTTTGAAAGCTAGACGTAGCAACGGCACATCTGCAGCATGTTTTTCACTTACAGCTTCAGAAAAATTGTCGCCAACGTTGGTGCTTTTTATGGCATCCCAGCGCACTGCGTCACAGCCAAATGACAGCGCATCAAATATTGTCCAGTAGCGCTCCTCTTCTCGTGCCGTAGAAAAAGAAATTGCCTCATTAAGGTCTTCAACATAATCACTTCCTCCTTCAATCCACAAGTTGCCGCTTTGAGCTCTTCGAACCTCCTCGATTCGACCTGAACATCCTCGAAATGTCCATCTTGCCAACTCGGTTGGGAGGTACCCACCATGTCCTAGCTCGTCATTTGACTTAGATGCCATCCTGACAAAACTCTGCTCGTCGACCACATTGCGAGGTCGTGGGGCTACTGCTGATTCATGCATTTCCTCTGGTGCAATAAGAGCCCCCGTGTCTGGACAGACATTTGCTACCGCTGAACCTTCACCTTCTTGTGCAGGATAATTTGGATCATTAGTGTCGCTTTTGTTGTCACCAGGTTCTTCACGAGCTTCTTTATTCTTGCTCTCTTCTTTATTATCGATCGCATTATTTTGTTCTAGTGCACGAAAACGGCGCCGAATTTCATACAAGACATTGTCTCCCTCCTCTTCACCATCGTAAAGACCATACTTTGAGCAAAGAGAATCAATCATTCGGAGTGGATCTGAATTTACTATTCTGAGATGATGCTCTGCCACTTTTGCTGAAGGCGGTAGTCTTCGTGGTAGCATACTGTTGAATAAAGATAGAAACCAATCCAGCAAAATATGTGACGCGATGATTGATCGTTCATTTGTAATTGATCTGGGCGAAAATGGCCTCGAAACATATGTCAGCGTCAAATGTACCCCCTTTTGGAATTTGTTTGGGTCAATCGAGTTTAGCATCCTGGGCCCTACATTGCCCGTCTGTTTCTGGGTTCGCTCAGAGTCATTAGTAGGGGTTGGAGCCCTCTTATCAGATTCGTACAAGAACATCTTGTCTAAGCACATCTTTGCCGAAGGAGCTTTGTAACTTTCCTCTCCGTGAATGTCTGACAAAAATCGTTGTATTGTGTCTCGTGTGAGCGTATTTTGGCGTTGAAAGCCATCGTAGATGCGAAAGGCGAGGAGACAAGCCAAAAGAAGACCATCACTTCTCGGTGGGAGATTGGGTTGAGAAGTAGAAACTTTGATTGATTCATCAGTATCATCTTCTTCGGCATTATCATCCAGCACCTTTTGTTGCGTTTGTTCTCCTTCTCCAATACGACTTTCTAAATCCATCAATTGTTGCCCAATCTCGACATGCTTTCTTTCCCTTTGTGCGCGTCTTTCTTCCATAAAGCCCCTGTAGTCAAAATCAACTTCTGCCAACCTACATATTGCAAATGCAATGACCAAATCAGGAAGCAAAATTCGAGGCCTTCCTCGTCCCGATGCAACAACCTGAGCCATTCGATCCTCATGACTAGATCTCGTAAAGCCATTTTTGGTAGATGATGAGCTATTCCTATCACCAGATGACGCTCCACTATTAGCAGCAGCCGCAGTGAGAGCAGCGGCAGCATTTACTGCATCATCCATCAGTATGTTTGGGTCTGGTGGAGTGGTATGAAGTGCATTGAACACGCAGTCCATTAATGCCATGTGTCCATTCGGTCCCTTATCTGGAACAGCAGTGGGGGGGAATAACACACCCCTGCGCACAAACGACTGCTTGTCCAATCCATGAACGGCATGCCACCGCCGAATTGATATATTAAAGAGCATTTCCACAGTGTAAGGTGTCGTTGTTGTGTTATTCGTGTGCTCGGGCGATCTAGGATCATGGCTATTCGAAGAGCTCCCCGTCCTATCACTCAATCCTTTCATTAATCCTCGCCTTCCACCAGGACTACTCGGGACCTTCTCATCTACACTGTGGCTGCTGATCCCCCCACCCATATTCCCTCTTGGCGTTTTATTGCTGGAAGTGCCACCAATAGTCTCTTCTAAATCAGCGGTCATATCCAACTCGTAGCCGGGCACACTCACAAACGCCATTTTACTCCATGCCAAGGCCACCCTTTTTTTGATATTGGGAGATGCGGCTCCCTCGGAAAAATTATGTGATATACCTAACAATAACAAGTCTATTTCAGCCTGTTCCTCAGGTGACTCCGTACCGTCCAAAGGATGACGATATCGAATTGTCTTTTCCCCCTTGGCAGCGGCAATGCCGCCAGAAGATGATTTGCCCAACGTGCCAAAGCCACTTCCAGGAGGAGCAGTTGACGGACCACAACCACATCTTAAAAAGTTTCGAATGATTAGTCGAGTAGTGTCGGTGCCCAAGATTTGGACCGCCTCGGACGGAGGGAGAATGTCAGAGAGGCGGGTTTGTGGTTTTACAGGGGTTGCCGGAGGACTCATGTTGTGTGCTGTTCTTTTATGCTATTATTTGACCTGCTACGATGCAATAATATCATGCCTTCATTGCCCATTCTTTTTAACAACGCCAAACACATGAAGTATTACTGCTACTTTAAGTATTACTTATGCTTGAGTGTCAAAAGTATCCTCTCTCTCTCCAGAGTGTGTACGATATGGTAGATTCATACTTGCAGTCTTTTTGCATCTCCTGCTGGCGGCTATGTATCTTTCTACATAGGAGTATGTACTTACAACATGAGGTATTTATGGTATCATCCCGTCACCGTATGCGCAGTACGTGCAACAATATTTGCAACCGTGTAATACAGTAG
>JALLBH010000512.1:0-18467 GCA_036940005.1 Skeletonema menzelii
ATGCTGGAGTTCTATGATTTGAAAACCGGCACTAAAAATATATCTAAGACATTGGCAGGGGTGGAAGTGGCGGATCATCGCAAAGGAAATGTAGGTGTTTTGATGATGGTTCTGAAATAAAATGCAGAGTGACTTTGACTTCACAAGTTTTGATGTGTTACCAGTAACCAAGACTGTCAGAATATTTTCACACTTTTACCAACAACAAATCCGGCTGGACCTCAAAACTTGCCACACCTCGATGAGATGAGAGATGAGAGCTAAACCTCCTATCTACCTCCTCTCGGCAATGGCGGATGTACTTATGTCTCTTATGTCGCGTCCCCTCTCTAGAGCGAGAGAGAGATAGCCTGCTTCCCCCTAGCCTGCTTCCCCACTATCACTTTCTAGCGGCATGTCTTTAATAGAGCACTTGGATGATGCTGAAATATAAATTTTCATCCGTCGGGCTGATGAGAAAATGAGTAGTCGATATCAAATAAACCGCCTTTGGAATGGCGTCGCTCCTATTTTAACCACCAATCTAATAGAGGCGGGAATCGTAGATGCGGCTGCTAATGAATCGCTTACTCTTGCGGCAGTGACTGCCTTTGATCGATACACAAAATCGTCGCAGACATCATCAACGGCAGCAGCGCAGGAAGTTGATTCATCTTCTCCTACCATCAAACGGAGGCGTCGCCGTCGTCAATCTTTTGAAGACAAGCAGTCACCAGATAATCTTTTCACTAATACAGAGTCATCTGCGGCGCCTACGCCGAATGATAATTTCTTTGAGTACCAACGGCGTATGGGTTACACACTCGACAACAATCAATCTGATGACCTACTACGCCAGCAATTGAAAGAAGCACATATTATCGATGCAATTATCTACTACCTACAACACTTTCATGTCGGAGACGACAGAGAAAATAATAATAGTTCGATCAATCTAACACAACAACGCTTGGCTGGCTCTATTATCCACGAAATACAATCTGATTCTCCTGAAGTCACTATCGATTTATGGGCGGCCGTACAGCGTGGGGAAGGGTCCCATCACAAATTTCATGTCCATGAGGGTGCAGTCGTCAGTGGAGTGTACTATAGTAATTGCCCTTTTGGATGCGCTCCGCTTGTTCTAAGAAGAACATTATTGGATAGTGGTAATAACCTCGACAACGACATGCCAAATATTGATGATGGGAGGGAGAGAGATGATGACGAAGAAATACATCCAAACAATGGACAGTTAGTATTGTTTCCTCCGTGGTTGAACCATGGTGTCCCCTTGGCACAAGAGCAGCAAGGTGATGAATTATCTAGCCCTTTGCCTAGAGTGTCGTGGGCATTTAATTTGAATGCCAGGTTAGCGTATGTCGGCAATGCATGGGATGTGACGCGTCCCTCGATGCGATGATAACAAGCTATCGATGCAAAAGGATTGAACAAACGAAAGAATTCGGCAAAAGCGGTTGTAATTATCAACCGAATGAATGCAGTGAAATTACCCTGAAAATGAACAAAGCCTGTGTTTCATTCGATTGCAGAAGACTTTAACCTTAAAGAAAACGGATAGAACGGCTAGACTCACAGAGTGGTGTTTGCTTGCCCTATCCTTCTTAATTCAATCACAGCTTTTTGACGCCAATATTGGTATTCTGTGAGCAGCTACGATACCCTTTCAGCCTCCCTTTGCCAATACCATGTTTGTCGTTATTGTCACCACCTCAACTCACAACCTGTACGCAAGATAGTCCCAAGTCTCCTTCCCATCTTCATCCCTCAGCGCTTCCACAATGTATCCCAACTCCTCCCTCAAGTAATCCAACACATCCTGCCGGGTCTCGGTCGGTTGAATCATTTGTTGTCCTCCCAACTTGGCATTCTTCCTCGTCGTATCATCTTGTATTTCAATAATCATGACAGGATGAAACGTTTGCAATACTTTCTTTGCCCCTTTCAAAAAATGTAATTCGCATCCCTCACAATCAACTTTGATGAATGCCAATGGTCCCTTGTCTTGTTCATTATTTAGTAGATCTTGCTCGAGTTGTGTACTGAGTTTCCAATTCTCATCGATAATCTCTTGCACGATGTGGACATTGAGTGCATTATTTTTCTTGATGTTTTCGTTTAAATCGCTTTGTGGTCGTCCTTCAAAGGCGTATACTTCAAACGGTGCCGCAGCCTTGGCCAATCGAACGGTATGATATCCGATAAATGCCCCCACGTCAATTGCCCGTCCTTGTCCAAAGAGATGTTGTTCAATCGATTGTGCCACGTGGGGTTCCCATATTCTCCCATCGCATAAAGTTCGCATACTGACGCCCGATGATCGTGTTGAGGGGTGCGTGCGGATATATCCAACGTCAGTTAACATCCATGAGTCCCCCTTGCCACTGCAGAGGGAGGGCCGCACAAAGATTCGTTTTATTAGGAATATGCACAGCGCCGAAAAAACGAAGATAACGAAGGATGAAGCCTTGCGCTGAAGACAGCATCTCTGCATCAGCCGACAGAGCGACCACTTGTATCTGTATGTAATTATTGGAACGCAGAGACACAAGGCCACCTCCCAAATGTCAAGTCCGCGTCCACGCTCGTCATCCTTTTGCTCGGCGTCGAATCCGGATGGTTTGAGGGAGATGCGAATGTTGTAAAAGAGAATCAAGAGGGAGATGGTCACCGCTGCTGACAAGGCGTACAGCAAAGCTAGTAGACGGGCAGGGGGATCACGAGAGAGCTTGCTGGATGATGTTGTTGGCATCGAGGAGAGATTCATCGTAGCAATGAGATGTAGGATGAAGAAGGAGAAGTAAGTAGATGCGGCATGGGCATGGAAGTTGGTTTGATTTTGCCAAGTGCAAATTGTGAATGTGAGATGGGTGTCTCAAAAGAAAGCTAGCAGCAAAGCCACTCATTTTCCATCAACTCACTTTCAACTTTCAACTTGGTTGCTTCGTCTTTGAAGTCGTGCTCGATCATAATGGTGGCGTTGCTCTCCCCATAATAAATAGTCAACAAATGAGTCGACAAATCACCCAGCCCGTGAATCAAGTCCGCCTAACCAACGTGGCAGTCGTCCGTCTAAGTCGCGGCGGGCATCGCTTCGAGGTGGCCTGCTATCGAAACAAAATTGTCAATTATCGACAGGGGACCGAAACTGACCTATCCGAAGTCCTACAAACCGAACGTATCTTTACCAATGTCTCCAAAGGACAATTTGCCAATTCCAAAACACTCCAAAAGTGCTTTGGAACATCTGATGAAGAAGAGGTCTGTCGATTTATACTGGACAATGGAGATGTCCAAGTGAGCGATCAAGAACGAGCGGCACAATTGGAATCGACTGTACGGGAGGTGGCGAGCATGGTATCCGAAAAGTGTGTCCATCCGATAAGTCGGCGGCCCTATACTATGCCGCAGATTCGAGATGGGATGAAGGCTGCCGGATTTATGGTTCATCCCACGAGGAATATTAAGCAGCAGTTTTTGGATTGTGTCAGATTGTTGCAGGAAAACCGGGTGTTGGAGATTGAGAGGGCCAAGATGAAGTTGGCTATTGTGTTGCTGCAGATGGGGGGTAATGATGATGAAAATAGTAATGCTCATCAATTGGCGGAACGAAGAGATGCAGCCACAACATTTCTCGTCAATGAGGGTGTTGCAGCTGCCGATATTCTACCATCTAACGGTGACAACGACGCACGAATAATATTCCTATCAGATCCATCTCTATACCGAAGAATGGATGGTATTGCACGTCATGATGATGTCAATGGTCGTTTGGAGATTATTCAACAATGTGTTACAGAAGAGGGGGATGTAACGTTGGGGCATGAATTGGAGCGTAAAGCACAGCAACAGCAACATCGAAATGAAAATCATCATTTGCAGACGACTGGAATAAATGCAACGCAATCTGATGCAGATGAAACTAATACAAATGTAAATGATGAGGTTCCTACCCTGTCGGATAAGCTGCAGTCTGGACTACGATTGACAAGCAACGTCGCCGGCTCAAATAATGAAGATGAAGATGAGTACCACCCAACAATTACAAGAGTTGCCAACTCACGCAAGGCTCAGAAAGCTGCTCAAAAGAAGAGTAAAAAAGCAAAACGCCGAGAGAAGGAAGACGCTGCAGAAAGAGAGGAAAAGATTGCCGCTGAAAAGGCTCGTCAGAAGGAGCGTGATGAACGTCGGGGCCTTCAACAAACTGCTAGTGCTGGTGATGCTGCTGCTTCTCAGAACAATGTATCTAATGCAGATATGGGAGAGAACAAAGCTTGTAATACGTGCGGAGGAAGCTTTGCACCTCATGAGTATCGATCTCACTTTCGCAGTGATTGGCACAGGTACAATGTCAAGCTAAAGATGAAAGGATGTGCAACTGTGTCAGAGAAGGAGTTTCTACTTTGCGATTCAGATGCTTTCTTTTGAAGATAGGGAGCATGTTGCAAGAAGAAAGTATCAATCAAAGTAGATACGTAGACATGGGTTATGTGTTATGTCCCATTACATCATAGGGATCCAAAAAACATTGAAGTTGCAACTTCAGTATGATGCAAGAAGAAAAGCAAGACATGGTATGTCACTCAGCTCATCTCTCTCTCTCTCGAACCTAACGATAAAGGAACTGAATCACCTACTAATCTACTCTCATACTCAGACGATGCGGGACTTTGTTATCTCATTATCTCATACTTCAGCCGATACGGTTGCTGTCAACTTTTGCGAGAAAATGTCACCAAAATGGCGCGTCAGAACATCTGCCTCAAAAAGAACAATTCAAAAATTCGAATGCACATCTTGCTAGTGAAAGTACCCATCCATCATGGGATTCAGAAAGAGCACATGAACTTTTCTCTTATATAACTGCTGTAGAGAATAATAATAGAATGAGCCCCACAAGTGGTACCAACGTTGCAAACGACGATGGCATCGTCATCATGTCACCTCCTCTCATCGACAATCGCCTTGTTGAGAACAACAAGTCCAATGATCGCACCGCTTCATCGACTCCGGCGACCTCGGCCTCATCATCTCCTTACCTCCAACCATCGTCGTCTCCTCACATTCCCAGTGGGTTTGCTCTGCAACTTCATGGTGCAATATCTGGTGATCTAGAAGACTCTTTAGTTGACAACAACGCAGCATCGTCCATATCAAGCTGCAACAGCGTCATTGCGTCACCCGCATCACAAAAGAGCCTTCGTACACACAATCCCATTCGTGCAATCGTTGATCCAATCATGGCACATTCAGTCAAGTGTGGGAAGGAGCGTGGTGATGGAAAAGATCAGATTTCCTTGGCGGTGAGTATGACAGTAAATATGAAATCGATTGTCTCTTGTTCTGACATGACGTGTTGTGCATTTCTCTGATTATGTGTTCTCATTTGGTATGGCATTCCTTCATTACAAACAGCTAGGAGATCCTACAGCGTATGGGAATATACCACCTTGCCCAGTCATCATCTCTGCCATTACTGAAGCATTACAGAAGCCTGGCATTTCGGCAGGTTATGTCAATGCTACTGGAACGCCAGAGGCACGTCATGCCATACACAAGTATCATTACCCGAATGCAAATAACACTTCTTTGCACGATGGAGACGATGAATTCAATATCGTGGTGACATCTCCCGATGATGTGATTGTTGCAAATGGTGCATCAGGTGCTCTGGAGCTCGGGCTCACTGCTCTCCTCGATGAAGGTTCGGTCTTGCTCGTTCCACGCCCAGGCTTTCCTCTTTATCAAGTCATTGCTGAAAGTCATGGAGCACGTGTAGTTCATTATGATCTCCTTCCGAACCAAGGCTGGGAGTGTGATTTAGATCAAATAGATCGCATCATTAGTGAGGAGGAGGAGGATTATGCTAATGATATGAATACAACAAAGGTAGTACGTGGAATCGTAGTGAATAATCCAGCCAATCCAACTGGTGCTGTGTACAGTGAAGAACACTTGATGCAGATTATTAAATTGGCGGAAAAGTGGAATGTGCCGATTATTGCAGATGAAATCTACGGAGATTTGGTGTTTCATAGTAGCATATTCCATCCCATGGCAAATGTTGCGTCCAAGTTGGGATGTACTGTGCCTATCATCACGGCTAGTGGGCTGGGAAAGCAATGTAAGTATTCAATAATGCACGAGAATACATCTATTTGCGGACAATGTTAGTTACTCACCATTCTGATTGTCTCGCTCAACAATGTACATAGATTTAATCCCTGGGTGGAGGCTAGGATGGCTCATATTCCAAGATAGTTGTCATGGATCAATCCAAGATGTGAAGAAGGGAGCACAACGCCTTGCTCAAGTTGTGCTTGGAGCATCAAGTTTGGCTCAAACCGTCATCCCAGCCGTGTTGGATCCATCCAATACATCAGACGTTGCAGCCATTGCTCAATGGAAGGAGAATTTCTACACAAAAGTTGAAAACCAGGCTGCTCTCTTGTGTGGTCTCTTGAAGGAATGTCAAGGTTTGGAAGTGATTCAACCTCAAGGTGCAATGTATGCCATGGTCAAGATTCATACACACTTGTTCGACGACGATATCCACGATGACATCTCTTTCATGAAGCTACTACTGGAGGAAGAGAACATTGTTGTACTTCCTGGACGTGCGTTTGGTTGGTCAGAAGAATGTGACTCGCCAGTCTTTCGTGTGGTCTTTTGTGCACCGGAGGATGTGCTGAGGTGTGCATCTGAGCGCATCTCTTCATTTTGTAGTCGTCATATCGTGTAGTCATTGTGCTGTCATTTAGAATTGTACTTGCTCTGTTGTAAATTGTAAACGAAATTAACAAGTTTATTATTTGAAGAAAAAAGGAGTACTCTCTATTACAGTTGTGTGTATTCAATCTATTCTATTCCTTCCCTTTGTCATCTCCATCCTTTATAATCTTGATCTGTTGATCCTCGAGATGATTTTGCAACATCAGTACTCTCTCAGCGAGTGCCATATTTTCAATCTCCAGGCTTTCAATTTGTCCCTTTAAGCTATGCGTGTTTAAGGGATCCTTCGCTGCAGCCAAAATAACTCGTGCCAGATCATCGAGATCATCATTATCCACCGCCCGACCCGTCGCTCGATCACGAATGATAAACTTATCTTCCAATACTGTCGCTGGTGTCTGTGACAATAGATTTTGTAGAGATGTATCCGCCACAGAATCGCCTCCTCTAAAGCCAGCGTCTAATTTGACAATGGAGCATCCATACGATGCAATTTGTGCAGTTATGCTTGCCAGCACTCCATCGACATCTGGTCCACGAACAAACACTGTAGTCAAACCCGGATTAATTGCATTGTCAATCTCCACCTCAAACTCAAATTCTTGTCCATCTTCGAGCGCCTGCAATTTCAACATGTTCGCCTTTTGTTCGTCCACAAAGAACAAATTGACCAATCCAAGGGTACACCCAACTGACACCCCGATAATCCCACCCACAACACCGGCTATTCGTGATGATCTCATTAACTTTTGCGCCGTGCTTAATTTGTGTTTGTGTACTGTACCCCCACTTGCTTCGCGAAAGACCGCTTCTAGCGTGTCACCGAACATAACGCCGCCGATTCCGGAAAATATTTGTCCAATGCCAGCTGCGGCAAGTGTGGATAGAGAGAATTTAACGCCGAGTGTGCAATCTATGTAGTGGCCGGCGTGGATCATGATTGTATTATCCTGCAAAATGGGGGAGAAGTGCAAATAATATCATGGTTTAGTGTTGTTTTGCATTGGGAGATCTGCTGAGAGCACTATTTTGTCACAATAATTTAGAGACTCACCATGAAACCAAAGCCAATCATCGGTATGGCGCATTTAATAGCATGTGAGACTAATTGCCGTGCAGTGGGCGGTTCAGGAGTAGTTTCAGCTGCTGCGGTTTCGGCACCTTTTTTGGATTGTGTAGTCAAGTGTCTGTAACAACTTTGCTTTGTGTTTTGCCCTAGCTTGGTCATTATAAGATTGAAATGTCGATGCCGTCCACTACTGGCCGCAGCAGCAGCCAGTCGTCTTGTCGTTTGGCTCAAGAGGAAGGCCCGATGACACATTTTGTTCGTCGTCTCTATCGTTATCGTTGGATTGTTGTGCCCAAGCTAAAAAATGTAGTAGAGGTGCAGGTTGACTGTTGGTGTTCTTGATTGCTTCTTGATTGTCACTCAAAAAAGATTCGGAGAGGTGGCGGGTGCGGTGGGCGGTGGCGGACAGGAATTAGGTATTTAGCCACCAAGGAATTAGGTATTTAGGGGTCCAGGCGTACCAATAAATTGGAAGAGAACGTTAAACCGCTCGTGATTGGACTTTGAAGTTTGAAGCCAGCTCACGTACTTATGTAGATACTTATGTATTGTAGTACATCGTACTCCTACATACAAAACGGTAGTCGAGTCCTTTGCAAGAGGGTTAACCTCCGAGCAGAAGAGTTCTCACAGGTTCTCAACAAATCCAATCACCAACCACCATGATGCTACTATCTATTATTCACTGCTATTCTGCTTGCCTATCGGACGTCCTTTGTTAATTGAGCGAGCACCGAGCACGATAGTAGATTGACGCAGCTACATTCGATCAACATGATGCTGACGACGACCAACGGCAACAGCTCTCCACCAGCTGACGAAGAAACATCTCTCTTGCCGCCAGCCTTAATCGACAAAAATGAAGATGCCACTTCAACCTCCGCCACTTCTTCTTCACTGACATCGTGGATCCGGCTGCTCACCTTCTTCATCGCCTCGGTCGTAGCTGGCGGGATCATACCCGGCCAGAATGAGTACAATCGCCTCTTCTGTGAGGCTGGTATCTTTCGCTATGCCTGCCATAATGACGATTCTTCAGCAAATAATGACGATGCAGCAATCATCGCAGCCTATGATGGCGCAGATACATCGTCATCATCATGCTGTCCAGCCCAATGGCTCTTGATAGCCAATACAATGAACTCTCTCTCCATATTTGTCACCTTCATCTTCTTAGTCAGTGGAATCATGTTCGATATTCTGGGTGGACGAAATTGCGCCACGTTGGGCTGTGTCATTCTAAGCGTGGGATTGGCTATTTTGGCAACATTGCTACAATCATTGGAAGACAATAATGACAACATTATCCTCGCCAACACCACCAAACCAATTATTGAAACAATTCTATTTGCAGTAGGAGTACTCACATGCGATATTGGAGCGTTCTTTGTAAATGTCGCATTTTGGGGATTCTTGTTCCATCTGCCGACAAAGCAGGCGATGATTTTGGCATTGAGTAATAGTTGCTTTTCGTGTGCGAGTTTTATACCCATTGTGATTTCGGCGTTTATGGATGTTTCGGGGTATACTTTGCCAAGTGCGTTGTTGGCGTATGGGGCAGTTATTTTTGTTGGGTCTGGAGGGGTTTGTTGGATGACTGTCCCTTCAATGGAAGAATATCATTCGAATGCATTGATGGTGCTGGGATTACCTATACCAAAACGAACTGTCAAGGGGTGGGAAGGGATAAAGGAACAGCTTATCGGTGCCAAGAAGGTGTTTACTCATCCGGATCATACAACATTTCACAAGATTTCAATTTGCGTCCTTTCCTCTGGCTGGCTGCCAGCGTTTGTTTATATGAGTATGGCGGATCCGTTGGGTCAGGAAATCTTTGGAGAAGAGGGAGGGGGGGATGGATTTTCGTTGGGTATATCTTTCCTGAAAATCAACACGCTCGTTGGATTATTAGTTGGACCAGCTTGCGGGTTACTTGTGGACACATTTCAGCATCCCTCCGAAGGTCTCATTGAAATTTGTATATTAATGACAGTTTCCTTGGCAGTAGTGACGCTTCTCTGTGGAGTTGCAAACTGGATGGCTCAAATTGTGGTGTTGGTTGCTGTTTCTATTAGCCAGACAATACAACTTCTTTTGGTGATGCGTTATGCAGGTAAGGGAGATGAATTCTCTACTCCTGTTGTCTCCTTCTTCTTGCCTCACTGTCATGTCTCACATTTATCAATCCTCGTTGTTGCCCAATCCCCAATCCGCTAAGTACTGTTTGCTTATCCAAATCGTGTTGGAGTCGTGACGGGCGCATTGATTTTTCTATTTGGGGCAGTCTCACTTGTAGCGCTTCTATTTGTAACCCTGATCATTGTGTTCACGAAATCCTACCTGTTCCCTGTAAGGATCGTCTCAGCTATTGGTACGGTAGCTTGGGCTGCCTACGTTGTATACATCAAGCGGAAGGAGCCATTTCCTACGTCACCTACACTATTGCCCGAGGATGAGAGAGAAATTGCAAAGAATTTTGGGGTCGCAACAATTGAAGATGCAGCATACGTGGCTAACATGTCACCTGATGCTCTTCTAAAATTGTCAGCCTCTAGCAAAATCGCAGACCTTAGACGATTATCAGATGTTGCCCTATCGGGCGAGGCTTCACAACGACTTTTGCGTGTTGCACGTAGAAATAGTAGTCGAATGTCTTCTAAAGACGTTCAACGAAGAATGAGTAGTCAAATATCATTCCAGAAAGAGTTTCCCGTCCCTGCCTTTGCATGGAACAAGGTGAGAAAAGGTTCTCATGAGACATCGTTTGATTGTATTATTACAGCTTTCAATGGTCACGGAGGATTTGGTGGAAGAAATGAGCCGAGTATAGAGTGGATTTGTAGCGCGATAACGAATGATCGCGATGACCCCAGACGGGTTGAAGCAATTGGGGGTTTCTTTGGGCCGATGTTGGTAGTAAGTGAGGCTTATGGAATGATACTCGAGCTGGTGGTCCATGACGAGAACGGTAGAACACAGGTGGCAGCTTCGTGCGCCTGCTATCCGCCAGGGACGCTAGATAATGACGGGTCCGGTAAGTAAAATGCAACCGTTCATTATTGAATTGTTGACCTACTTCTTCGTTTTCATCATGGCTCAAGCAATCTTTGGATACAAACTATTATAGTAATGAAAACTGGAGGAGATCGATACCATTTCGGCTTGGCCACTTTTGGCGTCGCACCTACCTTCACGAATAAAGAAGTGACAGGAGAGGCATTTGTACAGCGCTTAACAGCATTCAAACAAGATAGTGAGTGGGATCAAAGAAGGAAGGACTACGGACAAATGTGGTACGTAGCTGTGATAGGCACACATCCAAAGTACCAGGGATGTGGGTACGGAACGCTTTTATTGGATGTTGTGTCAAATTACGCACAGGAAACGAAGCATGACTGCTATCTCGAATGCTCTGGACCAAATATCCCGTACTATGAGAAGTGTGGTTATGATGTTCTGTGGGAGAATGAAATTGCAATTCATGGAGACAGTATTCTTTTAGCCGGAATGGTGAAGAAGTATCAAGCTTAAGGCTCTAGCTAAGCAATAAGTAGAAGAAGTAGTGTTGTGATGAGGTGTTACAACATATTTCATTCACTTTGTGACTTCAAAATGCATCACCTACTCGGTGTAAACAGTCAAAATGGTCCTTTTCTTTTCTGAAGAGTCCACAAACGGCAGCTGGCCATGCTGAACAGCTCGGTTGTTGAGCACAATCCAGTCACCGGGTTGAAGCTTCAGCGCATGAGCAGCATTCCAGCTGCCATCATTGAGAGAGTGCATCAAGTACTTACATCTACACATTTTTAATCGTATTTATCGTATCGTACCATACTTATGGTATTTAAATATCGGACATCAGGCGAGATTTTTGACATCAAAAACCTCAGCCATGATCGCCATCTGTCAAGTTGCGTTGATGTCAGGTTGATGTCTCCACACAGAATAAACTAACACCACATCATCGAAGACGAATTCCTTGCTCACCTCTCTAGAGAGAGGGGGGGCTACATAATCGTACACCACACCACACCACAATTATTAGGGCGGCGACTTTTTTCTTGGGCGGAGTCTATCATTCCAGCTGTCGTCATCCGCATCATATTGATCTGGAGACTTCTGGTTCCTTGGAGAGCGCGACCCGTCTTCTTCACTATCATCATCGTTGTCGTCTTCACTGTCGCTAGTACTATTATTAGCTGACCTATTATTTTGAACACGAGCATCTACTTCAGGCTGCACCGCTGCGTCACCTCTTTGAGCGGCCTGCAGAATTGCAGCGATCGAATCTGCTTGTATATTATTACCAACAGACGGAGGCGGTGCGCCTACTTGTTCAGACTGAGCAATATTAGTATTATTTGACCCAAATGATTGTCTTGGTGGCGGCGGTGCGCCTACCGCTTGCTGAGGCTGAGCGGTGCTATTATCGGGAAAGCCGTGACCTAAGATACGTCCCATTGTTGTCATCATAATGACATGTTGGATAGCGTCTACTAATTGGATCCTACGCAGATGTTCTTCCTCAGCGAATCGCTGCAACGAAAGTAATAATGATATAAGAGGCGACATGTTCTCGTTGGGCTGAGGCACAGCTGCCGTCGACATTCCTGAGACTTGCGTGTTGGTGTTGGTGTTGGAGAGAGTGGGCTGTTGCAACATTCCAGAAAGACCCATAAGGGCATTTACGGCGTTGTTTTGGGGAGAAGGGGAGGGGTAGCCACCCATCGCTTGAGCTGAAGCTGTTGGACCCCCAATCGTATTAAGGACAGAATTGAGCATGGTCATGGTAGGGTTTGGGTCTTGCCGTTGCTGGAAAGACTGAACATAATTATTCAGCTGATTGGGCACGGGCTGCTGACTTGGCACGGGATTCTGAACACTTTGTAATCTGCCGATTATGTTTTGAAGGGTGCTGATTGCATTAGCAATATTCATTTGGTTCGTATATTCATTCGGCACGGGTGGTTGAATAGATGTGGAGGACTGCTGAGTACTTCGCTGCATGTTTGACATGAGATCAGCGATGGCATTTGCATTTGCATCAGCCTGGCTTGATAGTGGATTATGTGCAGGAGCAAGCACAGGTTGCTGGTTAAGTTGCGCCATGACTTGCTGCTGCTGTGGAATCTGAATAGAAGCACCTCCTTCATCATTACCAGCTGAACTGGTAGTAGTAGTAGCGGCGGCTGCACTGCTGGCATTCCTCCTCTTGAAAGTTGGTGAGCCGAACTCAAAACTCCCACTGCGCCTGCTTGACACTCGATTGAAGCCCCATCGTTGCAGCTTTCTTAGGAAGCTTGCAAAGACTATTGGATTACCAAAATATGTTGGAATGGTTTCCTGTTCAGTGCAATGCAGAAGTAGAAGAGATTATGATGATGGGTTAGACATTCATCGGGCGGCATAAATCAAGGTGTTAGAAGCATATCAAATATCACGAGAATACCAACCTCCTCAAATCGGGTTTGATCTATGATAATGAAGCTGCTCCCATCAATAGACCAACGAATGGTGGCATCGTCATTCTGACTTTCTCTGTCGAGCGTTACTCGGAGCTGATATATGTGACGTCGAGGTGAAATAAGAGTGTTAGAGTTAGACGGAAGCAAAAATGTGATGTGGACATGTTACTACGCTTCTTACCTTCTGCAGGAATTGCTCTCTGAAGCCAGCTCTTCGTGGCTTCTTCTTGGCCGCAGGAACTATGGGAGCAGCTGCCGCAACAGATATCGGGTGCCTTGTCCCCAGATCAACTGATGCCGATGATGGCTCGTTTGTTGTACTCGTCGATATGTCGCCCGATGTCATACGATGTGGCTGCTTGGAATTCGTTGTCTTGGATGACACACTGTTGTTGGATTTCGATTCATCGCTCTCTGCATCTTGGCTTGTCTTGCTCTTGCGAGGGTTAGATTTGGATGACATTGTGAATCAATCGATTTGAGCTTTTGTTACGTGATGCAAATGTAGATTTCTGCTTTGAAAAACGATTTCAGAGGAGGATGCACACAGCATTCAAAGTACGTCTTAGGCATGAGAAGAGATGGTGCGGTTGATGTAGCTTTGTATTTCAAGCTTAGATGATCAAGGCCATCATGGCACAATTCACATCACTTTGACACAGATGATAGCGTTTTGATGGTGCGAAAGAGCAGTCAACAGATGACAAGCTGATCTTGCCCTACGATGAAAGCTACCTAAATAAGCAGACTAAAGCTCCCATCCTCTCTTCAAGTTCCTCTGTCGTCATTCCTGGGTCAGAGAGGACGTGTTGATTAATTTTTGATTTCGTCATCACATGTTTGTATGATGTGACGCAGTAGATACAGACGTCACTTGAAGAGGAAGATCTGTCAACTCAGGAGGCACCACATCATGTACTGAATTCCTACGTCAACTTGATATTTTCAGCAGATTGCGGCTTGTGGAGTTGCCGTCATCACAACTCCCTGAGACTTCTCCGACCATCAGTAACGACACAACCCAGCTGCCATTGACACAAACGCACAAGATCCAACTCTTATTCTCCGGCAACATCACCATCATGGACAGAGAGTACATCCAATACGTAAAGCAGGAAGCAGCCGCCTCTGTGACAAGGGCTATCGCACGAGCGCTGGCCGTGACCATCTACGGCGTCACAGGCGTCTACCTCTTGTCAACAATCTTGACTGGCGTCCTGCCAAAGGTCGCCGCTATTCTTCCTCTCGGATCAAATGCCGCAGGATGCCAAGACGATGGAGGCGTGGATCTCCTTTGACGATATATGAGCGTGAAGTGATGTTGATGGAAACACTCGTTTTGCCGACGATGATGGGGGGAAGAACAAAAACAGCAACCCTGCATCATGTATAGGGAATAGCGCAGATATTTATCAGGGCAAGAATTCATTTTGAGTTAGAGTAAAATTAAGATAGCAAATTGATAAAACTCTCCATATCCAATCAATAAATATATGTCCAAGTTTTAACGATGTGGTTGCTACTAACTGTTCTTCGCAACAGGTAATCTACCCGCTATGAGGTTTAGTGACTGACATGCTAGGTTAGGTTGAGACTGGCACAGCTAAGCTTATCTCTGGCGGCAGGCAACGTATCTATCTATAACACAGCGAGAAAATACTGCCTTTGCGCGTTGTGGACGATATCATCTCTTCTTCGTCCTGCTGCTGCATCAACGGTTCCACTGTTTGCGTTGCAGAGGCCAAAAGCTATCTTCGCGACATCACCCACTTGATTCTTCAGAGGTTGGCATAGGGACTTTAAATTGCCCCTCCTGATCATTGGTGACTTCCTCGTTCTTCTTATCGTCCACTTCATCTGGAATCCTTGATGTCTGAAAAATGCATAGCGTTTGAAAGTCTTTCAAGCATCAGCTCTTTTACATGATTCTGTCTCCTCCAGAAAGACATCAAACCCTCCCAGAACAACGCCTCAAAGATAGCTCAGAGATTTGCCTCCGTCTTAGCCAAGTTACTAGGAAGAAATCGTTCTTCTTTTCCCTTTACTAATCGATTCACTGTCGGTAATGAAAGCAAGGAATACAGCGCTGCCATCCATCCTTTTTCAACTGAACACAATCAGAAACGCCGGTCGGCGATGCGACACTGCAAATTTGATTCCGGACAGATGGCGTCACTTTTTATGTCTCGATGTCACCTTGGGTGGCACCACATCATATACTGAATTCCTACGTCATGCATCTGCTTCCTCTCTCCAAGCAGGAGGAAGATGCAACATCAAAGACGCACAGCGCATTAAGTAGCTTAGAAGATACCATAGTGGACACATCGATCCCCAAATCATTATATTCAACCACTTGCCATCTATTCGACGTCTTTTACTTCCAGTCTTCGGCATCATCATCATCATGGACAGAGAGTACACCCAATACCTAAATTAGGAGTCTGCTGCCTCTATCTGCGACTAGGGCTATCTGACTTGCGGTTGCCGTGACAACTACGGCGTGGCTTGCGTCTACCTATTGTCAATAATCCTGCCAAAGGTCGCCGCTATTCTTCCTCTCGGATCAAATGCCATAGGATAGTAAGATGGTGGGTTTGATTTAGTGCGGTTAGGAAATAATTACTAGTGCAAAATTAAGATGACAACTTGATACAAGTCTCCACGCCCAATAGAAGATAGGCAGCTTGCAAATTAAGTTCTCAACAGGTAATCTAGCTAGCCTCTATGGTGTTTCGAGTAGTGACCAACACATTTGAGACTATCACACTTAAACTTATTCATGGCATCTTAAACTATCCATGAAAATCACGACAAAAAGTTGATTCATTCGTGTTCAAAAGTACTTTGTACATCACTGACAGTATCTCCTTCTTCTTCTTCACGCTGCATCAACAGTTCCACAGCTCGCGTTGCAGAAGCCAAAGCTGATAATATAACAGGCTCCTTCGTCAATTCATCACTTTGTTGTTCTTCCGAAGGTGGGATAGGGATTTCACTTGGTTCCTCTTCATCTACTTCCTCCTCCTCTTCTGAAATACTGGCTGACATGGAAATTCCCAAAGTCGAAAGCCTTTCACGCATCAATTCTTTCCTCTTTTCCGTCTCTTTCAAAAAGGCATACTGAGTCTCAAACATAGCCTTGAGATTCGCCTCTGCCTTGGCCATATTGTCAGCAACATATTGCTCCTCTTCCTCACAAATAGTTATGAGTTGTGACCGTAACGTCTCAATAACTTCCGTCAATTCCATGATTGTCAAACGATCTGACTCAATAATCTCCTCCATCTCTACAATCTTTGTATGTCTTGACGAGTTGCTGGCGCTTAGATCCAACAATTCTCCCTCCAACTTTTCCAACATATCCATGTTGTGCATCTCTGATACCAACTTTTGTTCGAGGACTGTTTCAGTTTGAATGACTTTAGCCGCAAGATTGGACGTGGCCTTTTTCTCTTGTTGCAATTGACGTTTCAACTCTTCAATCTCATGATTCTTCTCGTCTAACATGGTTTCATATTCGATATCTTGCCTTTCAGTGTCTTCCTTGTGTTTCAATTCCAATTGTTGCATCTTCCAGCTGAACATATTCTCTTCCTTGGTTAAAAATCTTGTAGTTCGTTTCAAGGCGGCAATGATGACATCATGATCGATATTTCGAGCTGTCCCATTTAGGATGTCCATGGGTGTGCATCCACTTTTATCTCGTGCGAATACTGCGGCTGGATAGGCGGCTAGGATGCAGTTGATGACCTCGGCACAGGCTCCGCAACGTACGGAAGCGTGTAGGGGAAGTTCACCAAAGTTTGATTCAATGTGTGCACTTGCTGGATAGACGGATAGGAGGGCATAGACTACAGCAGGGGGTGCTTGACGTCGGCAAGCCTATGAATGAATCATTTTGTTAGTACAGTGAGTGATCGTTGTTGAACATACACATAATGACGTTTATCAAAGAATGAATCAAAGTCAAACGAATCCAAACGTACCTCATGCAATGGCAATCTCCTCCAAACATCCCACGAAAAGAGAGCATTATCCTTTCCAGAACTTGTCACCCATATCTTTGTTTCCTTCGGATTCTCTTGAATTCTAAATTGTTATGTTGTGTGTTTCAAAGCAGAACAACGGCGTCAGTTTCATACTAAGTGCGCGTTCACTGTCTAGTAACCCTATCCTCAAAAACTCACCTGTCACAAACATCCTTCCATTTGGCACCCTCAATCAACAGGAATAATTCCGTAGCTCCATCTTCTTTACGAACCTCAATTTCCTCCTCTTCTTCGGGGGAGTCGTCAAAGCTGTCGATAGATGCTGACGACAACACCGTAGCCCTGGCGCCGGTAATGTCAAGGTTGTTATCCTCCGCCGACAACGAAGAGGGTCGCTCCATAATTTTGTCACTCGCCCGACCCTCATCGGTGTTAGTCGAGCTACCACTTGAAGAGATGGTAGTAGAATCACGTGATTCGCATGATGATGAACTGGCGACTACATCATGACAAGGTTCGCCGCAGTCGCTGCGCATCATCGCCTCTGAAGAGACTTCAATTTCAACTGTGGAATCATTGCCACGTCCTTCAGCCAATGGAGGAAATGGCGATGTCTGAGGCGTGTAGAAGGAGTGTTTGGTAATCGTTGTCGCCATGGCTCATGTCAATCTTCATTAGGTGGCTGTATGTACTGAGAAGCATCGCTCATGGTTTGCTTGCGTTGAATGTTGTGTTTGTGTTCGGTGCGCGCGGGCGGCGGCGTTGAGCGAGGAAGATGTGAATTTCTGTCTCATCAGACAGTGACAGTTGAGTACCGATCTAGACGGTAAGTACCAACTTAGAGAAGAAAATGAGTTTCTGGAACTGTCTGGAAGCATTACTTTATGGAACATGAAATACTATCTCTCTAATTGAGAGTTAGATATGTATGGTGATTCTTCGTTGGTCGTTGTGTAGACTGTGATGGGGAGATGTTCTTGGAGGAATGAGCTATGATTATCGTACACTACTAATAAAATTGTACATGGATTGGATTTGGATATGCGGCATGGAATCCGCTGCTTTAAGAAACAATCGCCCTATTTAAGTATCAGTTAAAACAATTCATTAATAGACCCCCAGATGAAGAAATATCGGTCATTTGTGGTGAATACGACTCTTCTCCGCTTCACACACCAGCATCACTCAATTTAGGATAGAGTGAGAAAC